>BQNB010055450.1:9250-39100 GCA_026074375.1 Tanacetum coccineum
TAATTGTTGTTGGTGAAATCGTTGTTGTCGTTGAAGAACTTGAGCTTTTGTTGACGATTAATGAGCTAAAAATCGATGAACGGTGAACACACTTGCAACTTAAAATAATTAACGGTTGATGAAAACATAAACAAGGACTAACGGTGCAGTTGAAATCCAAGTTATATGCTTAACGGTTGTTAATTATAGTTATAGGGACTAACGGTGCAATAACGGTTCACTTTGGAGGGCAAATGGCTGTTTTATAAGAACCAAGGACTAACGGTGCAAGACAATTTCAGCTTTGAGGACTAACAACCAAACAAAGGATTAATGGTTAAGTTGAATTAAGGTCCAGGGACTGAAAGTGTCAAAATCAAATAAAGTTTAATAAAATAACAAAATGTTCCCTCCTTTCACACGTCTTGTTCGTTTTAAATTTTATAAAAAGGATCGATTGCAAATTTGATCTCACGGGATTGTACGGTTATTGTCGGTAGAAAATAAATATACCCCGTTGATCAAAACGAGTTCACGATCGCAACGGTATACGTTATAAGTCCCGTAACTAACCGACACCCGAAACCGAAAAACTCGAAATTACTTAAGCTGCGAATTCGGGGAACAAAGGGATGTTGCAAATTCGTGTGATGAAGGAGAGTTGCTAATTGTTTTGTGTAGAAGTAAATTTGCTAATTCGTTTCCTACTCAAGATTTCCAATTCGGATGATGAAGAAAACTTGCTAATTCGTGTGAAGAAGAAATTTGCTAATTCGTTTCCTACTCAAGATTGCCAATTCGTATGATGAAGAAAACTTGCTAATTTGGACTATGAAGAGTGTTGCGAGCTCGTGTACTGACGTCCTTGATGTCCTTGTGCTTGTCTTGATGAGAAACCAACAAAAAAAACACGATGTCTTGTTCCTTTGTCTTGTTGAACCGAGAGGACCACAAAGAAGCTACCACAAGGATGATATAAGCTCAAGAATAAGCACTTAGGACCATAAGAAATAAGCCCCGTCCTATAAATGCTAAAAAAGCAAACTCTATATAAGCTATTCTCCAAGAAAGAATCTTTTAATTAAGATGGATTGAACCCAGAAATATAAGCCACGAAATTGAGATAACTAATAAGCTACGTTAGAAATAAACTTTTACAAATAAGCTTTGAAACTTTTTTTTTAAACCACAACCGAAATCGAAAGATGCTGCGTTTCAACAAACAAAAATACAACTCAAAGTGATAAAGTCAAAAACTGTCGATAAGCCCAAAATTAAAAGTGTTATAACTAGAAAAGAAGTTGTAGAATTCAAAACAAATTAACGGCAAGAAAGAAAAAAAAATTCGAACAGAAATGAAATAAGATGGATAAAAAAATTCGATGTCTATTATAAGCTCAAACAAACTACCACAACGATACTACTAAACTCACCCGTGGCGAGTGATACCAAATGTCGGAATCAAATAATCACCATCACTTCATATTTGAATAAGAAAAATAGATAAGGAGGATGGAAGAATTTTAGAGAGAGAAACAAGAGAGAGAAAATAAAGAGATGGTTGATTTTTAAGTGTGTGAAACAAAGGAGACTAACACCCTCTCCACCCTTATAAAGGGGTATTTATACTTACATCACATGGGCTTTGTTGGGCCGAATGGTGTTTGACTTGGGCCGGGCTCGGGATTACAATGGACCTTAGTCCACAACGTATACAATATTAGATTAAACAACGAGCCCGATACCTGTAACTAGCCTATTACAACATATATTAAATAAAGATCGAAGCTTCCTCGTTGAGTGACTGAACTTCCTTGTTCGACTCAATATTTTGAGGCTAACAATAACCCTATCTTAGTTTTGTCAACTAAGGAGAAAGGATATGAGTAAGTCTCACTTTTCTTACCAGAAAAAGAGACTATGTTTGTCTTTTCTAAAAAAAACAAACGTTTGTTTACGAATTATGTTGCAGCAACACAATTAATCAGAACATAGAAAGTTCAATTTTAGTATTTTCGATAATTAAATTCTTAATAGAATTAACTACCCAATTAATTACTAATTAAGATAAAGATCAACTGACCTCCCACTTATTACCAGAGGTCTGACCAGTGAGTAAACAAGTAGGGCAAGTGGTAAGCGACGATCGTTAATTGCATAAAAATGCAACTCTTAGACTTATGAGACCGGTCAAGATATTAATCGACAAGTAATAATGTCAAGAGCATGTTTAGTTCTCATCTTATGCCTCGGGTCTAAGGTCTAACCAAGCATACTCGAATTAAGTCGACCAAGCAAGAACGTGCAAAAATCGCCAGAGGTCTGACTAGTGAGCAAAATTCGCCATGGGTTGGAATGACCCTAAGGTCTGACCAAAGAGGCCAAGCCAAATGCACGTGTTCTTGGTTGGCTGGCATAGACTTAAAATTTAACACATAGGGGTATACACATAAAGTGATAAAATGGCGTGTACAAAGAAGCATGCAAACAACTTTGTAGCACTAATTTTAAAAACCTTTAATAATGACACTGTAGTGACATGCCATAGTTCACGGTAACTCCAATCGAACGCACAAAGAAGCGGAGAATCAGGTCAGCGCGAAGCGTATTAAAAATCTGAGTTCTTTAGGAATGTTGACCACTCCGCCTTAAACTTCTCTTATAGTTTGTTCTAGTGGATGAGCCGTACTTCCCATGAGTCCATAGCGTCTAGTTTTTAAATTCATGAAAAACATGTTTCATAGTTTTAGGTCTTTTAATGTTATAAAAACATATTTTCCACAAAACACATAGCAGGTCACAATGAATATGTTTTAGGCGTGTAGAATTAAAGACCGGTTTAATGTCATTTTACATTATTGTTATTAGTCCGTATTCCATTTGTTTAGGCATGTAAACATGTAAACTAGTAAACAAATAAGCATGTAGGAACATAATAAACAAGATAACATTATAATAAAACGAGTAACAAGTAATAATCCGAGTTCTCTACGAGTTTTTCCCAATTGGAGAACCATAAGACCCTCATTAGGTTTTCATCAAGTGCCTAGATCGCCCCATTCATCATAAATTAATGTGATTGGGTAGGTGTTATAGCCGGAATTCAGGAAACAAATCAAACTAGCAATTTAAAAGATCTAGTTTTCATAAGAATAATGAATATATTTAGTTTTCAAAAATAAAATATTTACAAGATCTTTTAAATAATTAGGAAGATTTTAAAATCCTAAATGAACAAATTAAAAGATGAAACAAATATAGCTAAATTAACAATTAATTATATTCCTCTTTTAATTCTCTATTAACTTTTAATCAATAACTTGCAAATCTAGCAATTTTCTTTATTAATTTATAGTAAGGATTTGCATATCTTTACCATATTTACAATAAATCAATAATAAAGAAAATAATCACAGCATAATAATAAAAATCAAATCTAGGTGTATAACAAGGCGTAAAATTCGATTTTTAAGCGTGCAACCCTAGATGCCAAAACGAGTTGACTCGTGATGCCACTGTTGGGATTTATTAATTTAGCTAACCAATTTAGCTACGAGTGCGCAACGGATGGATCTAGTTATGGCAAGTAGGTTAACACGCCTCTACGGTTGCTCACACAATCACGTCAACCAAGTATGTTAGATTGCTAGTCTAATCTTCACGAACAAGCACCAAGTGTAATACCAAAACCAAACGCACGCCTTGCGTTCCTTTTTGAAGTCGAACCAAACCCTAATTAAAAGGTTTAAAGCCTAATTCGTCACCTTTGAGGAATCACCAAACAACCACTACGCGTATCTTGAATTTGTCAAGCAAGGAGTTCAAGCAAAACGGGAAAAACCTTAATTCCGCAGTTTAACCCTGCGGTTTAGGTTAAATCGCCGAAACCCTAAATCTAGCGATTTAGGGGAGGCGGTTTAGGTGAGAAAACCGAAAAACCCTAAAGGGTTTAGGGTTCGGTTCGTGGGTTTTTGGGAATAGGGAAGCACCGAATTATTTAGTGTTTTGGGAGAAGATATAATGAAGAATGAGGGATATAGGTGTGTTTATATAGGCACCCCAATAACCCTAATTCTTGTAGGAAAAGATTAGTATAATTCCGATAATTAAAACAAATATTTCTCCTTCATTTTCTCCTCCTATAAGCGGCCATAAACACCCCTTCTAGAACCTTGGGCAGTTTCGGCCAAACAAGCCACTCCTTGAGGTTCGGGTTTTGTCCGGTTTAGTTCCTCGGTTTTATATTTAGAATGTACATTAAATTAATTAACCACGTAACTAATTTAACGACTATTTAAATATATTTCGTGAAGTAAACATACTCTTCGTGTATTAACATGTGTGCCCCCAATAAGCTCATGTATTTCTAACGTATAACTTGCAGAACCGACTACCAAATTCCAAAAGGCTTGTCAGTCTAATGGGTATATATGTTTGATATGTGTGAAAACACATATCCTTTTTACATCAAAAATAGGCCCTAAGAAGACAAAATTATGCTTAAAATGCTTGTATATTGCTTGTTTTGTCTTTATGATTGTGTAGGTACGGATAATGCAAAAAATCTCAAGAAAACGGTTAAAACCAGACAAACACGAACACGGGAACGGAAGATCATGCAAAGAGCCGGGAAAAAGCTATCAAAAGTCAAAAGTGGTCAACTCAAGTCAACCCGTGGTCAACCTAAGTCAAACCACAAAAAGACAAAAACCCCAAATATTCCCAAATCAGTCCCTCAAGATTTACAAAATTGCAAAAATAGTCCCTAAACCAAAACGAGTATTAACTTTTATTTAACCCTTTACCCTTTATAATAACAAAACCAAAATCATAAACCCAGCCCAAAACAAACACCTCATGGCCCAAACCCTTTTACCCGGTTCAAAATACCCTCTTATAAAAGGTTTTTACGCGCGAAAAAACAGTTTTTACTGTTCACTTTCTTCTTCGCGTTTAACCTGTGTGAAAACAAGGGGAAAATTACAATTGACCATATGGCAAGCTATTTCAAGGGTCTAAGTACACATGGCAGGGTTTATACGTCATCCAAGGCTCTCATTGGCTTAAACCCACACGAGCGAAGATACGTGGATTAAGAGAAAGCACACAAGGATGGGATTCTTACACTTATGATGCTCGATTCTTACACTTATGATGCTCACAAAAGAAGCACAACCTGTCACAATCACGGATTGCCACGTTGGCAATCCGTGTGAACAAAGAAGTGATCCAACGGCTCTAAGGAAGCATCCAATGATTAAAGGAATGAAGGGCAGGGATTGAGATGAGCGTGTAACTGATTTTGGAGCCTAGAAGCTTTTCTTGTTGGCTATAAATAGCCTCATTCACTCACACACAGATATATCTTCTTCCTGTAATTTTTCTTTCAAAAAAAATAGTTTATGTAGTTTTTAGTTAAAATGTAATTTTTCCCTTTAATCCCATCATCAGCAGCAAGTTCCTCTCCAAGTGCTACTCCAAGTAATGCCGCCCCGACTCCAGCTCCAAAATCAAGCAAAGCTCCTCCAATGCCTTTGTTCTTTTTCTTTTTCTTCTTCTTCTTGTCTTTTTTGTCCTTGTGATCTTTGTCCTTATGGTCTTTGTCTTTGTCCTTGTGCTCTTTGTCCTTCTTCATGTCATTTCCATTGCTGTAGTACTCATTCCCATAAGGGGGTTGCCCGGGTTGTGCTGGTGGGTATGCGCCATTTGGTGGGTAAGGCTGGTTCGCAGGGGGATATTGGTTTGGGTATGGACCATTTGGTGGTGGTTGATTCGCGTTTGGATCGTTTGGTGGTGGTTGGTTAGGGTATGGACCATTTGGTGCAGGTTGGTTTGGGTATGGTCCATTAGGTGGCTGAGCCATTCTGCCAACTATACTAGACCTATTAGATTTTTTGGGTTGGTATTTTCTTCCCTTCAGTTCTCTTAGTGGGAATCAATTTATGGGGAGATGGAGATACTTAGGAGACGTTGTGAATTTTGAGACAATTTAGGAGAATCATATAATTGATAGTAGAAAGACCCAGCATTTTACTCCTCTCTCGCTTTGTCTATGATGCATTTATCTTTCCACCATCAGAATCTGGCAGGTCGTAAGGAGATTCTTATAACAAATTTAAGGTAATGTCAAACTTAGAATTCATAGTATGTAAAAATCTCGCGTAGCTAAATACGCAACTATGATGACAAATATAAATATTAAAATAGCACTGTATTTTTTTGTTCAGGGGCGTAGCAATATTTTGTATATGTTATTTCCACAACAAGAAGTCTAAACATTACTCATTTTGAATTTGGTCTCTTGTAACACAACATAATTGAATAATATTAACAAACTTCTCATGAGTCGACAACATACAAATTAATGAATCAAGCATGCTAGGGTAGCCTTGAATTTGTGATCGTGGTTTATCATATTTCTTATCTTAAATTATTTCTCATTTGATTTAATTATCTCTAGGTCTTGACGTAAAAAAGTATTTAGCATTGATTTTTTTTCTTTCCTGTTGTATCATCGTTTATAGAAACATACATTTATGCAACTTATGTTACAATCATGTCTTTTATAAATTTATGTTATTTGCTAAGCGTATAACATTGTAAACATAATAGTTTTAAAAAAACAATAATAAAATGCTTTAAAATTAAGAATAACTAGTTAACTGTTGAACTCATCTGGATATTTAAGACACCCTAAACATAATAAACGGACAGCTTTTGCTAATTTCCTTTCTGTTTTTTAACCATGGAATTTTCGACTTTTTTGCCGACTATCACGGGTCCAATTTTACATATTTTCAATTTAAGCTAATTTAAATACATTTGCGTTATAAATGACGTTGTGGCCAATCTCTCCTCGTTTAATCCTTTTCATACGTTGTGCCGCAAAAAAGTGTCCCCAGAAGCGAGAGAGAATTTATGCTACACTTCCACAATGTATAACAAAGAAAACAAGTTCTGCAGTCATCATGAACTACCTGATAGAGCTAGACAGGAAAATTTCCACGTGGTCCATAAACATGGAAAGATGTTGCGTTTACAAGTAAACTATACATATCTACAAATCCATAAGAAACTAACCTCATGTACAAGTTTAGTTACAGAGCAGCTACATTCATATATCATGTCAGGATAAGGTTGCTTCTGATGGTTTCAAGAAATTGTGATATTCCACCACGGTCATGTCGCCACCAGCTACTGGATCAAACTCACACCAGTAGAAGCTGTAAAATACAGTTATAACTCTTATGTCAATTGCTAAATAAGATTATCGAATGAGTTTTTCTTGCAATTGTATACAATCTATTATTAATTGAATGCATGTAGTCATTCTTATAATGATGCGATTGCTGGAGCTTAGAAAAGAATGTTGTACGTTATTTATTACCTCCCATCCATGCCGAGGATCACAATCGTGTTCTTCTGGTGACCGAAACCAAGAACATACTGCAAACCCTCATTTAAATGAAGACGAGCCACTGACCATTCTGAACTGAAATATGAAATATTTAGGCAGTACACCTGCAAGATGGTTACCACAAATTTCTACTAATGCCAGGGATAATAAGAGGATTTTTGGATTTTGATAATGACAATTGTGACAATAGATAATTCTTATTAATTAGGTGCCAAATACTTAGTTACATACCATTAGCAACAATCTGATTATCAAAAGGTACAACATATAATAATTTAATTCCCCCTTTCTTATAGCACAGTTTGAGATACTTTAACTCTGATGTAACGAGATGTGTCTTTTATAGACAAGCATGCCCCATTTAGAGATTTTACGTAATAACTTCATAAATCATTAAAATCTGTGAAACACTCAAACAGCTAACAATTACAACCTCAAACAACAAAACACACCTCTATCTCTGACAATTCATTTGTAGCTAATCAATAGGGATGAGGTTTCCGTGTTCAGGTGGTTACCCAGGGATGGCAAGCCTTTTTGACTCAGATGTACCCGGCCTCACCGGTTTAATCCCAGGACCCTTTCCGAATTCCGACCCTTCCCTAGCCTCCAAATGTACACACCTAGCAAGGTTTGAACCCTTGACCTCTTGTGAGGAAACCAAAGACCTTACCACTAGGCCATTTGGTGGTGGTTTTTGTAGCTAATCAATGATTCCAATTACTCAAAAACAAATGATCACCTACTTTCAAGTGTACGGCCATGTTATGTATGATTCAATTTTGTCTGCTGTAATAATATGTTTTCGACTCCCCAGATAATCATTTTTTTCTATCTCATCAGCAATTATACAGCATGTAAAAATTACTTAAAAATCAAAGTGGACATATGAAAAGGTAGAATACCTTTCATAAATGACAAATGTGAAACGACCAGTGGGGATCCAATATTTTGCTCTGCTGATCTTTCAGTCGCCAAAGCTCCAGAATCAACCTTTAGGTTAAAAACATGAACAGTTCCCCTATCACTTGAAACAGCTATCCTTTCGGCTGTTGTAGAGAAAGCAAGGCTGTAAATATCTGCTCTATCTGCACCTCTTCTAAACTGCACTGGGTATGCAATAATCAGTTACAAAGGCAAAGAAGAATCCATATAGTACTTATAAGTTATAATCATACCTCCAACATAACTATAAAACCCATATCTTAGATTAGTAAGATTGACTCTCTAGCGAGGTCGTGGATGCAAATTATTTCTAGACTGAACCACGTTGAACATGTTAATATTGTTTTGTGTGTTCTTTAACAATATCACGGCCATGATTTGCTCCCACGTGTTTGATACCGTATCCTTACAGTTACACGCTTGTGGATACTAATGATGAACTAAAACAGCATTCATAAAAAACAAAGAAAATAGAACAACTCAAGAAGTCCGCCTGCTTGCGAGAGGCGGTTGAATTATTTCAAAAGGTAAGTTGCTGTGCGCAGATGCACAGTTCTGATTTTCTCTAATCCAATCTTGACACAACTAAATAACATTCCCTATATAATAACCAACATAGTTTTAGCTTAGTGCCCTAATCCTAATACGAAATCATTACCTAAATTTGGCAAGCTGTAAAACAATGCAATTAATTCTTCACTGCTCACTCCAGATTTGTTACAGCTAATGATCTGCTTCTAATGATTTGAAAATTGTGAAAAAAGTATCGAAACAGGTTGAGGGGGTAAACTATTGCGGGGAAAAAAAAGTTAATTGTAAACTCAACTAAAAATTGAAGGTTAAACGATTATTAACCCATTTCAAGATGTTCAAAAACAATTTCTTGGATTGTTTAAAACTACTTAGGCTTTTACAATAAACTATTACCTTTTTATATTCTTTGCGGTTTGATTTTTGGTCTGTGATATAATCTTGGTTTTTAGACACCCGTTTAAGGTTTTTATTTAGGAAAAAGATTTTTCATGTTCATGGGAGGTAAAGTTATGCATGGGATTGTCAATGATTAATCACTAGCATGCATAACTTTACTTCTTATGTTCAAATGAACATGAGAGGATCCACATCCTATAATTTATCACGTTTCTGTGCTTGTGCGTGTTTTCTTGGTGTTCATTTGTGTTCTTGGTGTCTGTGTTGGAATATGTCCACGTAGAAATAATATATGTCCGAGATTTATTCGAGCTTACGGGGACGCACACGTTAATACGTAAAACAATTAATAAATATATTAAAAGTAATATATTTTAGTGATAAAGCTTAAACAAGCATTAAATAATACATATTTAATGAGAGTTATATTAGTCATTAATAATTAAAAGAATGACTAATATGCAATTATAGAGAAAAAGAAAGTGTGGGAATTGTTTTCTTATTGACTTAGTCAATTAGTTTTCTAATCTCAAAGAGAAGGTAGAATTGCCTAACTTACAAGCCAAGTTTTAGGAGGCTATAAATAGAGGTTTAAGTGATTTGTTTTCTCATAACTTGAAAACTTAAATCCCTAAAATCCTCTCCTTCTCTCCCCCTCCCCTTGTGCGATCGACTAAAATTCCTAAAAGGATTCGGTTTTGTGTTAATTCGACCTAAGGAAACCACAAAGGTTTCAATAGTTGATTTTTACGAGAACGTGGTGGTTTGCAAGCTTATCACTACTAGTACTAGCATACTTAATTGTTTGCTAAGAACGTATTGTGTGTGTTGAAGTAGAGAGATCTACCTTTAGATCATGGATGGTTATTGCATGGTATTCGATTTATACACACGCGTATATTCAAGACGGTGTTTACGTTAATTGCTAAAAGGTGCACGTTCTTGATCCTTTGTTAATTATGTATTCTATACGTGTTTATATGTTTTATGCTGCGTACTCGTGATTTCAATTGGTCAATAGTTGTTAAAATCCCAACAATAGCATCACGAGCCATCGTATAGAATTGTAATTACAAAGAAGTAAAATTGAACAAATTAGGGATCTTGGTTAACTTTTTAAGTCATTTAGGTGTTTTATACTTATAAAAGCTTGGATCTTTATAGTGGATAAAATTAATTAGACAAAACCCTAGATTGTATGAAATTTTATGTGTTAAATTCGATAGTTTAATTTGTTAATTGATCGGGTTTTAATTAATAGTTAATTTGTTATCTGTGATAAACACATGCAATTTTATCATGGATTGATATATGATATAACTTTTGGTTAATTGTTAATCGTTTAACATGCAAATTCGATGATTAATACATAAAAGTTAAAGTTTTTTTTAGTTTTTCGGATTGTTTGACACACTGTTACTAAAATATTTGTAAAATATTCATCGTACATCGAAAAATTTGAAATTTTTATGGTAAATCCACGACTCAGTAAGCTATAACTTTTTAGTTTACTGCAAAAGCTGGGGAAGAACTTAGCTATGTCCTGTCGGGGCCTGAAGTCGACTGATATTTTCTATCAGCTTTTATGTGCTATGTGGTATATATTCATATATGGCTTAAGCAATCGATTATATCGATGTATGTGGCCAGATTCATTAGAAGAAGGAGCCTTATATGAATATATACATAGTTTAATTATTTGATAATTAGAATCATCTTTAATATTTGCATGTGTTAATTGTTAAGTGATTTTTTTAAATAAATATTATGTGTATTAGTAGTTTATATTTATTTGTTTTAGAAGTTTTTGACTTGTGTAAAAACAAAAGGGTTTTTCGAAAAAGAAAATATAAACATGACAAATAATTATGAAATAAGATTTATTATAGACTGTTAATTGTGAAGTCTTATGAGTCACTCGGGTGTGGTTATCTATAATGTTAGGGCTCATACCTTAACTTCCCACGACGAGACTTGCAATTTAATAAGTTTATAATGTGTTTTAAATCAAAGATTAAATTTTATCAATGACGAAATTTGCAAAAGTACTATTTATTTGCAAGGTGAGGTTTATATACTCTATAAATCCCTGATATCTTGTAATTATTTAGAAAGCGCGAATGGTCTAGGGTTTGAATGATTTTCAATCATTCTTTAATCTTTTCCCTTGATAAAATAAGAATTCTTTAGATATGAAAACACGTTGAATCGTCAAATTTTAAAGGTAACACTATTATACATGAGATGTATAGAAAATAAGTGATACCGTAATAAATAACTTAATTGAGTAAAGTTTTTATTAAAATCTATTATACGAAGATGTATGCATGCTTCTTCGTACATATTTCCCTTGTCAAATAAAAAAATACCCTTTTTAAATACGTTGTTTCCATCCAATTTGTAAGAACACTTGCATTTGCCTTTTACATCTCGTGAGACGTATGTAGATTGTAAACCCAAGGTGATTATACACTTTTCGTGAGACGTTGGTGTTACATAATCATAGTTTTTTGATTGGACGACTTAATTGAGGTAAGCTGGTGAGACCTTATGCTCAAGGCATAGATGGGATAGAACATGCTTACTGGCATATGAATGTAATAAAGTAAGTCCCATAATGTTCTAGGAATTGCACCGATGACAATTATTGATCGTCAATTACCTTTTGAATACATCATTGCTAGCAGATCAACTGATGTGATGGTGGTATGTCAAGTTGGATCCTAGGCCTTAGAAAGATAATTGTTTATATATTTAAACATGGGTAGTTAATTTTCTTCAAGGAGTATTATCGAAAATACTAAAATCTTAAACTTCATATGTTTTGTAGACGACACTACCTGTCTAAAACATAAACCATTCGGCTTTCAGGTCGATGTTTGAAAGAGAAAAACTTTCTGGAATAAATTTCAATGATTGGTTTCGTTCACTTAAGTTGGTCTTGAGAGTTGGAAAGAAATTGTTTGTCATTGAACAACTTATTTCCCCTGCTCCACCTGTTGATTCTACTGCTCAAGTTCTTGCGCAGTGGAATGCAGTTTATGATGCTCATAATAAGGTTGCTTGTCTTATGCTTGGAAGTATGACTCCCTGACTACATGGATAGCTCGAAAATTCCTCACCTTATAAAATGCTCCAGGAGCTTAAATCCATGCTTGACAAACAAGCTGGAGTGGAGCGGTTTGACCTAATTCAAACTTTTCATGCTTGCAAACAAGAGGAGGGAAAATCAGTTAGCTTATATGTACTTAATCTGAAGAGATATATGGAGCAACTAGAATGTCTTGGTTATGTACTCCCACAAGATCTTGGTGTTGGTCTAATCATTGCCTCACTAGCAACTTTGCTGGATTTGTAAGGAACTACAATATGCATAACATAGGGAAGACAATTGGTGAACTACATGTTCTGCTTATTGAGTATGAGAAAGGTTTACCTAAAAAGGCTGCTACACCACAAGTAATGGTGATTTAAGGTGGTAAAATCCCAAAAGCCAATAAGAAATCGCTTAATGCTAAAGGCAAAGGTAAAGGAAAAGGCAAAGGAAAGGATAAAGGTTATATCCCTAAGCCTAAAAACTCTAAACCTTATGCTAAAGAGCACCCAGCAAAGGATGATGCCTGCTACCACTACAAAGAGGTGGGGCATTGTAAGAGAAATTGTCCTGCTTACCTTGCTGAGTTGATTAAGAAGAAGAAGCAAGTTGGCACTACCAGTTCTTCAGGTATTTTCACTATAGAAATATTTTCTTTCCCTAATAAATACTGGGTGTATGACACTGGTTGTGGTACTCACATTTGTAACACAAAACAGGGTCTTAGAGGGGAAAGGAAGCTGAAACAAGGAGCTTTCTATATGTGTGTGGGCAATGGCATTGTTAGCAACAAAAGAGCCAAGAAAAACTTGGACTCTACTTATCTGTGGCACTGTCGTCTTGCTCATATAAGCAAGAAACATATTGAAAAGCTGCAACATGATGAGCTTTTAAAATTAACGGATGAAGAATCTTTTGATAAATGTATATCTTGTTTATCGGGTAAGATGACAAGGAAACCGTTTCCACATCGTACCGGAAGGTCGACTGATCTTCTTAGAATAATACATACTGATGTGTGTGGTCCACTTAGACATGTGTCAAGACATGGTGCTAGCTACTTCATTACCTTCACGGATGATTATAGTCGTTATAGTTATGTTTATTTACTTAAACATAAACATGAAGTCTTTGAAACATTCAAGGTGTTTAAAAATGAAGTGGAAAATCAACTCGGAAAGACAATAAAGGCACTTTGATCAGATCAAGGAGGCGAATACATTAGTCAAGAGTTTAAAGATTATCTTAAAGCTTATGGAATTGTTCAACAGCTTACACCTCCATATACACCACAACATAATGGGGTGTTTGAAAGGAGGAATCGTACTTTGTTAGACATGGTTCGATCTGTGATGAATCTTACAACTGTGCAGTTATTCTTTTGGGATTATGCTCTAGAGACTGCTACACGCATTCTCAATATGGTTCCAACCAAGAAGGTTGATAAGACACCATATGAATTATGGTATGGAAAAGTTCTGAACTTGTCTTACTTAAAGATCTGGGGATGTAAGGCGCTTGTGAAGCGGGATACGCCTGACAAACTCCAATAAAGATCTGTTAAGTATATCTTTATAGGATACCCAAAGGAAACAATGGGTTACTATTTCTAATTCCCACCTGAAAACAAAATTGTTGTTGCAAGGTATGCTGAATTCTTGGAGAAAAATCTTTTGTGTCAAAAAGTCAGTGGGAGGGCAGAAAAACTTGAAGAAATTCAAGATAAAGATACACCACCTTCTAAAAACACTAGCAAAATTCCTATGGAGGTTGAAGGTATCGAACTACCTCAAGAGGAAGTTGGTCCCGTTCATAGGTCCGCAAGGACACATCGAGCTCCTAATTGCTTATGTCTAAATGTAGAAGTGGAGGAGCATAGTTTAGGGGATCTTAATGAACCCAATAACTATAAAGCTGCAATATTGGATCCGAAATCTGATAAGTGGGTCGATGCTATGAATGCGGAAATGCAATCTGTGAAAGATAATCAAGTCTGTTGCTTGGTTGATCTTCCTCCTAATTGTAAGACTGTTGGGAGCAAATGGTTTTTTAAGAAAAAGACTGACATGGATGACATTATACACACCTATAAAGCTCGTCTAGTAGCAAAGGGTTATACTCAAACCTACAGGGTTGATTATAAAGAAACGTTCTCACCCGTTACTGACATTAGAGCTATTAGGATTCTTATAGCCATAGTGGCGTTCTATGACTATGAGATATGGAAAATGGATGACAAAACTGCCTTCTTAAATGGTTATCTTAATAAAGACATTTATATGGTGCAACCTAAAGGTTTTGTTAATCCTAATCATCCCAGGAAAGTATGCAAGCTTCAAAGATCCATTAATGGTCTTAAGCAAACATCAAAAAGCTAGAATAAAAGATTTGATGAAGAAATCAAAACGTTTGGATTTGCTCAAAATCTTGATGAGCCATTTGTATATCAAAAGACTAGTGAGATTGTTAGAAATCGAGAAAAGACTCGGTCACTATCAATATATCATGAAAAAGCTTGTAGCATAATATTTGGAAACTTACTAAGTTAACCGAGTCAACATAAGACATCCTTATGTTGACCAGCTTAAGGCTAGGTATAAATACCCCTCTCCATATTTTGGAGAGGGTTGGTTGTTTCATTTCTATCAATACACATTTTCCTTCTTTCTCTCTCTAAAGTGTTACAACCCTCCTTTCTCTCTCTAGACTTTCTTATGCTTATTTGTTAAATGATTTGATACATCTACAATTGGTATCAGGAGCCATGGGGTAATATCATGAGTTTGTGTGCGTTTATATCTTGTCTAGACCGTTCGTTTAGTTATCTTTTTGGTTTTGTGGTTTGATAATCAAAGCCAGGATTTTTGTGTTTAAAAGTGTTAAAGTTTATGTTTTTAAGCAAGAACTAGGACTAAGATAACTAGTTGTGCAAGAAAAATCAAATTAAAACATCAAAAAGGGTGAGTTTTTGGTGATTTTTGTAGAAAATGTACGTTTTTTAAGCATGTGAAACATGTTTTGAAGCTAGCGAAACATGTATGAATCTAGCGATTTATGTATGCAAGCGAAACATGTAAGCGAAATATGTTAGCATGCGAAATATGGCAGGTTGAAGTTCAAGCGATTTATGTCATTTCCAGGAAACAAAACTCTGCTTAATTTTTCTTAGGTCATGCGAAATATGTCAAGCGAAATATGTATGCGATTTATGTCTTCATGCGATTTATGACAGGTTGTTAGTTCAAGTGAAATACGTAATTGTGCAAAACGAAACTCTGTCTAATTTTCACAAACCAAACGAAACATTACATTGACATATTCCTTGAGAAACATTACAGTGACATATTCCTTGAGAAATATTACAGTGACATATTCCTTTAGAAACAAAATAGTGACATATTCCTTGAGAAACATTACATTAATCACAAAAAGATTTTCTTTTCTACGGTTTATCTTACTTTGTAAAATCTCGTGAAATAATTAGATTTCTCGGTTTTAGTAAAGATTTGTAAAATCCCGTGGAATATCAATCTTAATTACCGACAACAACATCTCTTAACACAATCCTGTAAAGATTAAAGAAACGTTGATAATCTTCTAGGACCATTTAAGCTAGCTAGGATATCAATAACATTGATAATATATTTTGCACAGCAGAATTAACACATAAAGAACAATGTTATTCAACAAGGTTTTACCAAACATTCCAAGCCCCAATATTATTTGATCAGAATAATACGGTTACATCAATGAACTGTAACAGGATCAAGTTACCTTGACCTTGAGGCTAAACCTAACATATGGTGTCTACATCTCTACGCCTAGAATACACACACACACACACGTTTAGGTACAGAAACTCACGAATTGTACACTAAACCTAATAACATGTATCTCTTTATATACTAGAGATATTAGGTTTTACAAAGGATAAGGATTAGGAAACTAAATCTTCCTAACTTTTACAATTATCTTCTAGAATCTTCAAAATCTTCTATCTTTTGAAGAATTCTTCATTTGCCTTTTAAGTCCTTCATCTTTCATATGTTTTGTCTTATCAACTCAAATATAATTCCCAACAATCTTCCCCTAGTTGATAATGACAAAACCAAAATAAGCACGAGCTTCTTCCCCTGAAGCTAATATATATGAAAGAATAGAACTATACCACCAAGGATCTACAAGTTGCAAATCATCTTTGTAACGCCTTCTTCCCCTTTTTGTCATAATCAAATAGGAGACTAAAGTATGCAACTTTGATTTCGACAACCACAAACCACTATCACACTTCTAATCCAGCCTTCCAACAACTCAAATTACCCTCCATGACGCGCCTTAAGATAAATGAACTTGAGCAGTAGAAACTTAAACTAGCAGTAGTAATAATGACTAGCAGTAGTAAAAACCTTCACCTCGATGATGCATGTAAATGGTTAAACATTTTAACAATAAGCTTCCCCTGAAACCCATATGTTAACCATTTCTTGAATCTTCAATTTTGTAGGCTCTATGTAATGATTACTGATGAAGAAAACTAAGTATAACGAACTTGATGCTGAAGTAGAATAACCCAAACTTGTGTCTTATATCTTGTACTATCCACGTGACGTCGAACTTATAAATAAATCTGTGAAATATAAGTAGATCGCAACCTCTTTGTCAAAATCCTCATCTTCTATGAGACACTGAGCACAACAACGTAACTCCTTATAGTGATAGCAAAGACCTATTGCTAGATTTGACAAGTCTTCGTCACATCGTTTCTAAGCACGAACAAGTTATCTTTAAAGTGTAACACCCACTTTAAGATATGATAAGAACACGCATCCGAAAAACTCCACTTCAACTTCAAATAAGTGATAAATAACCTTCTTCGTAATCAATTAATCTAAAAAATCCAAAAATACGAGCCTTTAAATCAGTTAAGAACATGTAAAATCATAACCTGCTAGCTTCCCCTTAAATGAAGAATTCTGTTCAATTCGAGATCCAAACCATGTGTGTTATCCGTTATCGAATAAAGCTAGCAGTATTAAATCCATAAAGCCCAAGCAGTATTAACCAAACTCCTTTTTAATGCTAGCAGTACAAACTTAATAAGGTAGCAATACTAAATATTGCTCGAACAGTATTAAAAATAAAGGAGCTGTACTAACTTTTTAATAAGCAGTACTAAGTAATTACCACTGTTGTTTAGCAACGCTTTATCTGTTATAAAGCTGTCGCTAATCCGTCACTAAACTGTATTCTCCTTCCTCCCAAAGCTATTAGCGACACTTAATCTAATCAGTCGCTAATCTGTCACTAATCTTTATTCTCCCTCCTCCCATTCTTTTAGTGACACTTTTTAGTGTCACTAATCTGTCATGTCTCAAAATTTTCATTCTCTTGACAGTAACTTGTAACGAACAGTAGAAACCATTAATCAATCATAAATCACTAGTAGAGTTAAATCTTTAAATGAGCTTCATGAATTCCATAAGTGATAAAAACTCTTGTCACGACCTTCTATTAGAACAAACATCAAAACAAATTTAACTTGTAGCTTTAATGCCATATCCCACTGTCCAAAACCTACTTCGAACCACAAGCAGTATTAACTATTACGAACAATACTAGTGATATAATGAGCAGTATTAACCACATATACTTGGAACTTAGTACTGCTCGTTGAAACAACTTATACGCAATAACCAAAAAAAATGTTTGCATTCTGTTTATAAAAAGCACCAAGGACGTAAAACCCTTATCAATCACAATCCTTCAAACTGCAAGTACCTTGATTATCTAAAGTCGCCTTAAGGGTTTTGAGTTTAATACAAATTAACTCACCTTCGTTGCCATTTGTTGATCTCCACGTCCTGCACTTAACATCTTCACGTTTAACCTGCTCAATATACAAGCCTACATACGCGAACAGCCATTAAGCAATGGATCATTGCAACCTTTAACACCATCTTCAATTCTTCTGCTCGATCAGATTAGGTTTTATAGAAAACCCTAGATGCATCAAATATGATCAAAGAACCAAAAGCAGAAACTTGTACCTTCTTTTCATCATAGATTCGACTTCAATAAACCTTGTAGATCCTAGATATTAAGCCACGAGGCTCTGATACCAATTGTGAAGATTAAAAAAATGTTGATAATCTTCTAGGATAGTTTAAGCTATCTAGGATATCAATAACATTGATAATATATTTTTCACAGTGAAATTAACACATAAAGAACAATGTTATTTAACAAGGTTTTACCAAACATTCCAAGCCCCAATATTATTTGATCAGAATAATACGGTTACATCAATGAACTGTAACAGGATCAAGTTTCCTTGACCTTGAGGCTAAACCTAACATATGGCGTCTACATCTCTACGCCTGGAATACACACACACGTTTAGGTACAGGAACTCACGAATTGTACACTAAACCTAATAACCTGTATCTCTTTATATATTAGAGATATTAGGTTTTACAAAGGATAAGTATTAGGAAACTAAATCTTCCTGACTTTTACAATTATCTTCTAGAATCTTCAAAATCTTCCATCTTTTGAAGAATGCCTCCTTTGCCTTTTAAGTCCTTCATCTTTCATATGTTTTGTCTTATCAAATCAAATATAATTCCTAACAAATCCTCCTTTATCACTTTTCGATCAATCGTTAATCATTTCACTTTTCAATTAAAGCAAGATGACTACTTTAGCAGAACACATAATTGTTGCTGGTGCTGAGAACCGTCCCCAAATGCTTAAGAAATCAATGTACGATTCATGGGCAAGTCGTATACGTCTATTCATCAAAGGGAAGAAAAATGGTAGGATGATGCTTGATTCAATCGATGAAGGTCCACTCATTGGTCTATCTAATGGTTTGTATGAGAAAGATGGGCAACTAACCAATAAATACTCTGAACTAATGAAGCACAACAACTTCAAAATGACCTATGATTTCAAGAAACAAATATCATTCTTCACGATCCTACCACCGATGAATATGCACTTGATTTAATCATCAAGAGGCAGCTAATGATATTTGGGATAATCAAGCTACCAATGAAAGGCACGGAATTATCTGATAAAGATATGTGAATGCAATTGTACACTTGTTCGATAAGTTGCTTTTCGTTCTAGGTGAAACATAGATGAGTATTACTGGAGATTCTCTCAGCTGATCAATGACATGCATACGATTGGGATGACTATGCAACAAGTTCCAAGTCAATACAGGTTTCTGAAAGCTCGTCCTAACGGAATGGAGCAAGTTTGTCACTGATTGAAGTTAGCAAAGAGTTTATACCACCAACTATGATCATATATGCATACCTCAATCAACATAAACGACACATAATGAAGTACGTATCTTCGTAATAGATATCTCGAATACCTCCTTAGGCATTGGTAGCCAACTCTCAAACTCTATACAATCCCTCTCAGTCTCCATAACATTCAGTACTATAATGGTAACACCCCCTCAACATGTCACACCAGATTATTTACACCTATCATCATCAACACTATCACAATTAAGTCCAATCCACAACAACAATCAGTCTCTCCACAACCATTCATATCTCTGTTAGTGACACAACAATCTCAAGCTGAAATTCCTCAATTGGACTATAGTCTCGCTGTTCCTACATTTCAGCAAGGAGAGGATCCGATTGACTGCATCAACAAAGCAATGGGATTCCTATCTATTGTGGCATCAAGGTTTCCACCTTCAAACAATCAACTCAGAATTTCTTCCAATCCCAGAAATCAGGCAACCATTCAAGATGGAAAGTCACAATTCAACATGTTCAAGGAAGACAAACTCAGATTTTTGTTGGCACTAGAAACAGAGGAATTGTTACAACCTCAAGGTGAAGCTATGAAGGTGGTCAAGCAAAGGTTGTGAAGTGTTATAACTGTTTGGGGGAAGGGCACATGGCTAAACAGTGCACTCACCCAAAGAGGCCAAGAAATTCTGCATGGTTTAAGGAGAAGTTGATGTTAGTCGAAGCACAAGAAGCTGGTCAGATATTAGATGAAGAGCAACTTGCATTCATAACAGACCCTGGAATAACAGAAGTTCAAGTTGCTTAACAGATAATCCCTCAGAATTCAGCCTTTCAGACTGAGTATTTGGATGCCTATGACTTGGATTGTGATGATATATCCTTGGCTAAAGCGGTTCTAATGGCAAATCTTTCAAGCTGTGATTCAGATGTCCTCTCTAAGGTACCATACTCTAATACTTATCTGAATGATATGATTAATTAGGAGGTTCAAGAGATGTTGTATTCTAAACAAACACATATTGTGGATTTCCAGATAATGAGATAAACAGTGATAGCAATATTATTCCCTACTCTTAATATCTACAGGAATCACAAGATGCGGGTATTTAGGATACTAATTCTTCTGCACCAAATGATTTATTGGTTCTATCTTGGTTAAACAAAGACTGATCCATGTAGCTAATTAGATAAGAAAAATCAAACGAAATAAAAAAAAAAAATAAAAAAAAATAAAATGGTAATTGAATCCTTAACCGTTGAGCTTGAGAGATACAAAGAACGTGTCATCATTTTTGAACAAAGACAAAAATGTAGACTTGAACAAACGAAAAATTACAGATTCTAAATGGAATGCCAAATTCTGAATACAATGCAAAGTTTGCGGCTTTTCAGCAGGAGATCGATACTCTTAGGGTTTTAGTTGTACAATAGCAACGTACTTTCTCTAATGTTTCGTTTTGGTACGTGAACTTTTTTTTGTTCTACTTAATGTAATGAACTTTCAAGTTTTGTATTAATTTGCACCATCAAACTAATTTTACCGGAATCAGCTATATTTTGGTTCCACTTAACGACCATTTGCAACGTTAGGCTTTTGAGCCAACGAAGGTTTGCAACGTTAGTCCTTTATACTAACGATTGTTTATTTTTTTCTAATTATTTTTAAATTTATACACGTTTTTATAGAAATATTTTTATACATGCATTTTTATACACATTTTTATACACATTTTTATACACATATTTTTAAACACATATTTTTATACACATGTTTTTATACACATATTTTTACACACATTTTTATACACATATAATTATACACATATTTTTATACACACTTTTATACACGTTTTTATACACACATTTTTATACACGTTTTTATACACACATTTTTATACACGTTTTTATACACACAATTTTATACACACATTTTATACATACATTTTTATACACGCATTTTTATACACATATTTTTATACATATATTTATACACGTTTATATGCACATTTTATACATATTTTTATATACATGTTTTTATACACATTTTTATACACACGTTTTATACACATGTTTTTATACACACGTTTTTATACATACATTTTTATAGACGTTTTTATACACGTATTTTTAAACACATATTTTTATACACATTTTTATACACGTTTTTATACACATTTTTTTATAAACACAATTTTATACACGTTTTTATACACACATTTTTTCTATACACATTTTATATGTTTAATGTGCGCATAAAATCGGTACACAAAGGTGTATAAAAATGTGTAGACAAACGTGAGTATAAAACGTGTTATATAAAAATTTCCGTACCAAAACGGAACATTAGAAAAAAGTTCACGTACCAAAACAGAACATTAGAAAAAGTATTAAACATGTCACGTAGGCTTTTTTCTGGTTTTATAACTTTTTTCCCGGTTGCCAGTCAAGATTGGTGCAAATTAACACAAAACTTGAAAGTTCGTTACATTAAGTGGAACAAAAAAAGTTCACGTACCAAAACGAAACATTTAATAAAGTACGTTTCTATTGTACGGCTAAAACCCATACTCTTAAAGAAACTCTTTCTAATCAAGTCAAAGAAAATGAATCTTTATCAACAACATTAATTGTTTTCAAAACAGAATCTAAAGAAAAAGAATCTAAGTACATTGACAAGGAAATTGTTTTGAAAAACCAAAATAAAGAACTGGAAAATATTCTTTGTAAGTTGTATCGATCTACGCAAGCAATGCATATGCTAACAAAACCATAAGTTTTTTATGATAACAATCATAAACAAGCTCTTAGTTATCAAAATCCGTTCCATCTTAAAAAAGCTCAGCGGATTAAACCAACATTATATGATGGTAGTGTTATTGCTAAGGAACATGATGTGATTTTTATGATTGATGATGAAGAGACATTGATTTTGGAAGTAGAGAGTCGATCAAAGATGCTTGATAAACAAAATGATCCAATTTCAATAAAACAGAAAATTAATATTTCTCCAATTGATTATTCAAAGTTGAATAAAATAAAAGAAGATTATGGTAAACGTTTTGTTACTCAAAAAAAATTGTCTGCTGAACAAGTTTTCTAGTTAAAACATTCGAACTATAATCCTGACACATCTGTTAAGTCACATACACCTGTTAGAATTGAATCTTCTAGTGAACTTCCTAAGGTAAGTTTGGTAAATGAAAGTCTTAAAAAGCTAAAATATCATCTCGCCAGTTTTGACAAGGTCATGAAAAAGAGAACCACATCTGATGCTATATCGGCAAGTGCGTGGGGTTTTGAACATACAAAAGCTTGTTTTGTAATGGAAAAGATACATTTAATGCGTTTGATAAAACTCTTCTAGATAAAATTACTAAAGTTCAAACTGTTTTTAACCAAATGGAAGCTGCTGTTGATTAGTGTTTTATAGACAAAAACGCTTTTGAAATTCAAATCAAACAACTTAGTATTGATAATGATCAACTCTTGAAACAAATCATATCTCAAGAAATTATGCATATTGTTGTGAATTATGTTGATATTCTTAATGTGAATAAGTCATGTGTGGATGAATGCAATAAGTGTCTAGAACTTGAGACTGAGGTTCTCAAAAAGAAAGATTTCATTGAACAAGATGTTTACGATAAACTTGTTAAAAGTTATTCAACACTAGAAAAGCATTGCATTTCCAACTTAATCAAGAAATTTTCAAAAGGACAATTCTGGTGAAAACCAAAATGCTCCTACATTTAATCAATTATTTGAAATAAATGAATTGAAAGCTCAATTACAAGAAAATGACACGGTCATCAGAAAGTTGAATGATATGATTAAATCTTTGAGTGGAAAAGATAGTGTGGAAAATGTAAAGAAAGACATTAATGAGATTGAAAGAATAAACATTGAGTTGGAGCATAATGTGGCAAAATTACTCTCTGAAAATGAAAATTTAAGAAAAGAACGAGAGCATTTGAAATTAATTTACAAAGACCAATTTGACTCAATTAAAAAGACACGTGTTTAATCCAAAGAACATTGTGACTCTCTAATTGCTCAAATCAATGCAAAGTCTGTTGAAAATTCATATTTAAATGCTCAACTTCAAGAAAAGGTTTTTGCTATTGCAGCATTGAAAATGAATTAAAGAAACTTAAAGGAAAAAATGTTGTCGATACCGTTGTTTCAAAACCTATTGCCACTATTGCTCTAGGAATGTTCAAGCTTGACATAGAACCTATTTCTTATAGACTTAAGAACAATAAGGATGCCCATGAGGTTTATCTTGAGAAGACTATAGAAAATACTAACACTCTTCGTGGACTTGTAGAATATGCTAGAAAATAGAATCCTAGTGAACCTCTATTAGAATCTCCTTGCATGTTTATAAAACACGTTCAGGAATTGTTAGTCTATGTCTCTAAGACATGCCCTAGTTTAACGAAACCTTATGATAAATTAGTTGCTGTCACACCAATGAACAAGGATAAGAAATTTAGGTTTGTCGAACCTGTCACATCTTCAAGCAACATTCCCAAGCAAACTGGTTCTCTTAGAACCAAAGATTCTAACATGCCTTTGTTGACTTCTACGGGAGTAAACACTACTACTAGTGCTAGCGGGTCAAAGCTTTTAGGCAATACAAAAATTAGGATCTCACGACCACCAAGTAGCAATCAGAAGAATAAAGTAGAAGAACATCCTAGGTAAGTTAAATCTAGTTTGAATAAGACGAATTCTATTTTTGAACCTATCAATAATGCACATGTTAAGCATTCTGTAAGAAATGCTAAGTTTGAATCTATTTGTGCTATCTGTAACAAATGGTTGTTTGATGCCAATCATGATATGTGTGTTACTGATTATGTAAATGAAGTGAATGTGCATTCTAAATCTAAATCTAAAAGAAATAAAATGAGAAAAGTATAGAAACCTACGGGTAAGGTGTTTACTAAAATTAGATATAGTTGGAAACCCTTTGAAAGAATATTCATTATAGTTGGAAATAGGTGCCCTTTAACTAGGATTACCTCCACTAAAGAAGTGCCTCTTAAGGAATCCACTATAACACCAGTAATCACGCCATCCCCAGAAATTAAGGTATATAGTAGGAAACCAAAAGCATCAAGATCTGTAGGGTCCAGTAGCAAAGTTAAGATTGTAGAATCTAAGACTTTTAACACTAAGGAACCAAAACAATCTTGGGGATCCACTGTTTCTGATGTTCCATCTTCTTCTCTTATCGATTGCAGGTTGTCCAAATTGTTCTGTGGTATTTGGACTCCATATGCTCTAAGCATATGACCAGAAACTGCTCTTAACTTAGTCAGTAAATTTTTTGGTACCGTCAGATTTGGAATGATCATATTGGTAAGATAATGGGTTATGGAGACTATCAAATGGGAAATGTTACAATATCTCGGGTTTACTATGTGGAAGGGTTAGGACACAACTTATTCTCTATGGGACAATTTTGTGATTCTGATCTCGAAGTAGCTTTTCGCAAACACACATGCTTCATTCGTGACTTAGAAGGTGTTGATCTACTCAAGGGATCAAGGGGTTTAAACTTATACACTTTATCTATGGAAAATTTGTTGCTATCCTCTCCTATATGTCTCTTGTCTAAGGCCTCAAAGACCAAGTCTTGGTTGTGGCATCAAAGATTATCTCATTTAAACTTTGATTATATCACTTCTCTTGCCAAACAAGGTCTCATCCGAGGACTTCCAAAACTAAAGTATCAGAAGGATCACTTGTGCTCTACCTGTGCTCTTGGTAAAAGCAAGAAACACTCCCACAAACCCAAAGCTAAAGACTCCATTCAAGAAAAACTCTATCTGCTGCATATGGATCTTTGTAGGACAATGAGGATTCAAAGTATCATTGGGAGAAAATATATATTGGTTATCGTTGATGATTATTCTCAGTTTACATGGGTGAAATTTCTGCGATCAAAGGATGAGGTTCCAGAGTTCGTGATTAAATTTCTCAAAATGATTCAAGTTTGTCTGAATGCAACTGTTTGTAACATCAGGACTGATAATAGCACAAAGTTTGTCAATCAGACACTGAGAGCTTATTATGAAGAAGTCAGAATCTCACATCAAACTTCCGTTTCTGGAACTCCACAACAAAATTTGTTTGTCAAAAGACGGAACCATACTTTAGTGGAAGCTACCATGTTGATCTTTTCAAAGGCTCCATTATTTCTCTGGCCAGAAGCAGCCGCAACAGCTTGCTATACTCAAAACTGATCATTAATCTAAAAACATCACAACAAAACACCGTATGAACTTATCAATGATAGAAAACCTGACTTATCTTATCTTTATGTCTTTGGTGCTCTTTGGTATCCCACTAATGATGGTGAAGATCATGGTAAGTTAAAACCTAAAGCTGATATAGGAATCTTTGTTGGTTACGCTCTTGCAAAGAAAGCATTTTAAATCTACAACAAAAGGACCCATTTAATCATTGAAACTATTCATGTTGATTTTGATGAGTTGACAGCAATGGCTTCTGAACAATTCAGTTCAGGACCCGGGCCTAAACTTTTGACTCCTGGAACAATCAGTTCAAGACTCATGCAAAACATTCCTTCTCCAACACCATATGTCCTACCAACAAAGAACGACTGGGAAACATTGTTTCAGCTAATGTTTGATGAGTAGCTTAATCCTCCACCATGTGTTGATCTTCAAGTTCTTGCAGTTATTTCTCCAGAACCTGCTGTTTTAACCGGTACACCTTCCTCAACTACAATTGATCAAGATGCACCATCTGTAAGTACCTCACAAACAAATTAAGAAACACCATCTTCAGTTATTCCTCTCGATGTTGAAGAAGCTAACCATGATATTGAAGTTGCACAGATGGATAATAATCCCTATGTTGCTTTTCCAATTCCAAAACCAAGTTCTGAAGAATCCTCTTCTCAGGTCGTTATTCCAAACAATGTGCACTCAGTCAACCAACCACCCGAACACATCAACAAATGGACCAAAGATCACCCGATTGAGAATGTAATTGGAGATCCTTCTAAATCGGTCTCCACTCGACATCAACTACAAGATAAAGTCTTATTCTGTTATTTTGATGCTTTCCTTTCTTCCGTTAAACCCAAGAGTTATAAAGAAGCATTGACAGAATCCTGTTGGATTGAAGCCATGCAAGAAGAACTTAATAATTAACTTGGGTTAAAATAATAATGTACTAAAAGCGAGTACATACAAGTTAGGATAAGGTGATTCGGGTGTAACAATTAGTTCAAGGGTGTCAATGCTCTTCATTAATAGTCTGGCTTAACCAAAAAATTATGAGAACCATGAAAAAGGATAGACTTGGAGAGATGTACTATGGGTATCTTGCACTAAAAATGAGTGCGTGGCAAGGGTGTGGGATAGTTACATGATCTATGTGACCATCATAAAAATTATAGGTTTAAAACATGGGTTAATCCTAGTGCCTCTTTTCTAGCAAATCCTAATACTTCCT
The DNA here is from genome assembly GCA_026074375.1 of Tanacetum coccineum. Lineage (NCBI taxonomy): Eukaryota > Viridiplantae > Streptophyta > Magnoliopsida > Asterales > Asteraceae > Tanacetum > Tanacetum coccineum. The sequence goes on from BQNB010055450.1 coordinate 36,390, forward strand.
ATGCGGTCTTAGGATGCGTCACAAAAACAAGTTCTAGAATTTAATATACTACCGGTACACTCATATAATTTAATACCGATACCAATGCTCCAGAAAAGGCAACAAAGACCATACGTACACATCCATAATGACAGAATAGACACATATGACTGTATTCGAACCTTAACTCGAGAAAGCTAAAGGTATAAATTATCTTGGGTATCAAAAATGGATACCTAAATTCCTAAAGATCTAAAGGCGAACCTTACATTTTTGGGGTGGAATTCTGAGGGTTTTTGTGCTAGTCATATAAATTCATATCCATGAGACGCAATTAATACTCAATTTTCGTTGGTATGTGTCATAATTTTTTTAATTTGGGTCAAAATTACCGTCTATGCTATGTTTCGATATATTACCTATCATTTTAAGGACAAAGCAAATGGCAATTGAAGGAATAGTTTCTAAGGCTTGTTTCCCTATACACTTAAGTTGAACATTGTGCTTAATGTTCTTAGGAGTACCCGTATAAACGAATAAAGGGAAAAGGAAACAAGTAAAAGAAACTACTACTCCCCTGGTTTGCTTAATAATGGAGAAGAAACATACGATAACTGGTTAAATTGTCCTCCAAGAATCGTCCAATGAAACTTCCTAAGAATTTCCATGCTTCTTCTCATCAAATATAACTTGTAAATCAAAGACAAAGACAACTACACCAAGCGTAAAATCCACATGTGAATGATAAATACAAACTCATTAACTACGTTTAGACTCTATGAAAGCAAATAAAGGATAGGGCGAATATGTTAATTTAATTGTGGTTTCCTGCAGGTTTTTAGGAAAAATACAAATTCTGAAAATTATACAAGATTAATTTCTCAAAAATTAAATTAAATTGAATTTTCTTGTAGTAGGCCTGCCGACGCCGCCAGGATTAATCTTGATGCCGTCTCTAGGCTCTGTAAAGAATTTTTTTCATTTTCTTAAAAAATCCCTGTACGCAAGTTCTCATTAGTTATTTCCTGCAAATTTTACTATAAAAACCACAAAATTGATTAACACAATCATATGACTCAAAACAAACACACAAGACACACAAGACACACCTAAAATGCAAGAAAATAAAAGATTGGGTTGCCTCCCAATAAGCGCTTATTTTTGTTCGAGTCACGAGCCTGACTTTACGCTTATTTGACGCGCAAAAGGTGGGTCTCCCCTACACTTAAGGTCAAGTGCGGGTGATAGTAGGGATACATACCATTTCGATAGAGGTATGCTATGTGGGGTGAAGGCGGTGTGTAAATGGTCAAGGGTTCTACTACCTTCATCCTAAAGCTACCAGAATCCTTTGGTTTGATGGGTGGATTTGAAGTTGGAGAAAAATTATAACAAATAATTGAGGTTATGTCATTCTCAAAGAGATTATGTTCCAACTATTCTTTATCCATTTCGGTTCCCGTCATCTTTATCTTGACTTCATTTTCATCTTCGTACTCAAGCTTATTTTCCTAAAATGAATGAAGTATTGGCATTTTGAGGTTGGAATTTAGGTGTTGGTGAGGGGTCTTATAGATAGTGGGTTTAATATTAGAAATCATCGAGACCTTATGCACCATGATAGGCGTGAGTGTTTTAGGGGTTACGGTAGGGGTGTGAGTAGGAAATCTAGTAATCTTTTCTATTTTAGTGGAATGAACTTGTTAGCCTTAAAATATGGTGACATATCCAGAATTACATTAGTTTATAAATAGTCAAACACGCAGGGACTAGATTAGACACTTTAGTATAGTTTAGTTGTGTTTGGACTATAAATACCCCCTCCATACTTCCATGGAGGGGTGAAGCTCACTTTTGTAATGTGTAAGTGTGTGTGTTTTCTCTCTAGCTCACACACATCTTCCCATCTCTTTCATCTTATTCTCTAATAAAATGGCTACACATTTATTTCATTTTATCCAACCTTCAGATCCATTTTAATCCTGTATTTACAATGTCATTTGTGATGTACAATTGGTACCAGAGCACATGGGATGATTAGCTAGATTGTGTGTGTGTTTTCTTGGTTAGATTCGATCAAAAGTTTGGTTTTTGAAGGTTTATGGTCTCATTTTTGACACTCTTTAATTCTCACGATTGTGGTGTTAAATTTGATGTTTTTATTGTTGTTATAGCCTTCTAGGATCAAGTTGTGCAAAAGAAACCAAGCAAAAACATTCAAAAGGGTGATTTTTAGGTGGAAAAGTCGTGTTTTTCATGAATGCGTTTTGTCTCTCTGGCAAATTTCTTGACTGCGTTTTGTCTACTGCGTTTTGCCTAATTTGAAGACCTATACTATGTTTTGCCTAGGAGGAACTCTGCCCAACTCATTTCTTGACTGCATTTTGTCTAAGACTCTTCACTGCGTTTTGTCTAAGACTCTTCATTGCATTTTGTCTAAGATTCTTCACTGCGTTTTGTCTAAGATTCTTCACTGCGTTTTGTCTAAGACTCTTCATTACGTTAACTCATTTCAACCAAACCAAATCATAATTAAATAACATATCACCTAATCTAACAAACAATCATCACTTTTAACATACAATCACTAATCATTGTATCAATCCTGAAAAGATTCAATAAATGACAAACGGCTAGATATTCGAATTACGATGACAAGTGATCATGAAGTTGATTTGATAACCCTTATTTGAGATTGAAGTGGGTTTCCCGAAGGCATCTACTTAAACCCA
>BQNB010055451.1:0-39100 GCA_026074375.1 Tanacetum coccineum
ACAGGTTAGTAGTTTTACCTTAGGCTTGAAAACAACTTGAAAAAAATGGAAAGAAGGTTGGCGATCGTTCGAGAGACAATGGGAAGGAGAAAAAAATTGTTAAGTGTGTGTTGGTGTGTGTAAAGGGACGGGGTGGGTGGGTGGGTTATAAAACAGTTATGGTTTTTAACACATTTGACCCCTTAAGTTTCTTATCCTCTTTATTTTTCACTCTTGAGTTTTATAAGGCAATAAAGGTTTAACAATGGCACAAATAGTCCCTAATGTTTTTACCTAGCATTCCTAAAAAACTTGTATTTGCACACTTACTCCCTAAAGGCATAAACACATAACATATAAGGCACATATAAGCTAAACTTAATTAACTTTCCTTAACCAATGATATTCCGTTATTGTTTAAAACCTTGTTCATTGAAACTCATTATTATTATGAAGAAGATATTTGACGTTTTCTCCCCCTCAAACAGTGACCCGTTTTCTATTTAAAGAGTTGTAGTCATTGTTTGAGAAGTCGAACGTCTTTGAAAAAGCATTTTCTGATGAAGCAATGTTATATCTTTGAAAAAAAACAAACACCAAAATAAGATTTCTCTTATTTTAACACATAAGCGCACTGACACGTACACTCATGGTACTATAGGAAGCACGGGTTGTGTTGCAAAGTAAACACAAGCCTTTGCATGGTCATAAAGTAGACCATGCCCGAGAATAAATTCCCGTTATGAGGTCAAGTTTTCTTTTTGAAATACTTGCCTTTAAGATGAAGACCGGGTTGCTATCTGAAATAATAGCAAGCCATTTGGCATGTTTTGAAAACATTTGGAACTTCTGCTCGAACTTCATTTACAGCCTCGTATCATTATTGAATGACATTTCTAAGACCGTAAATGTTATCGATTTTCAGAAGACATGCCATTATTACCTCTTTTTATATTTTTCTCATTTTTAATTTTTTCTTTGGTTTTATGAATTTTATATTTTTGTATTTTGTTTTTATAAAAATTTTCTGAAAAGTAAAAAATCTTTTTGGTTTTTATGGTTTTTAATATATATATACATATGATACATGATATTTGAATAGGTACCACCACTATTCATCAACTTCATCTGCCAATTGTTTCAGAGTTTCTGGCGTAAAACTCCGCATTCCCAGCTTGTTGATAAGAAATTCAATTCTTTCTCTTGCGAGGGCTTTTGTGAAGATGTCCGCCAGTTGATACTCCGTATTGACAAAGTAAAGTTCAATCACCCCATTCTCAACATGCTCCTTGATAAAGTGAAATCTGATGTCTATATGCTTTGACCTGGAATGTTGAACATTGTTGCAGCTTAAGGCAATAACGCTTTTGTTATCACAGTACATTGGAATTTTATTGAATCCAAGGCCATAGTCGGTAAGCTGTGATCTCATCCAAAGAATTTGAGCACAACATCTCGACATAGCAATATATTCAGCTTCCGTACTGGATATCGCAGCGCTTTTCTGCCTTTTTGATGACCAGCTAACAAGTCTATCTCCCAGAAACTGCATACTACCAGATGTGCTACGTCTTGTATCTTGACAACCAGCATGATCCGCATCTGCAAATGCTGTTAGAGCAATTAAAGAATCCTTCGGATACCATAGTCCCCGATTGACGGTTCCTCGTAGATATCGAAAGATCCTTTTGACCGCATGTAAGTGCTTTTCGGTAGGCCGAGCCTGATACCGGGCACACATGCATATAGCAAATTGTAGGTCAGGTCTACTGGCTATGAGATAAAGGAGGGTGCCAATCATACCACGATAGTGTGATGGATCAATGGCTTTCCCTTCTTTATCCTCATCCAGTTTGGATTTCTCCACCATGGGAGTATCCACTGGGTCACAAGAATCAAAACCGTATTTCTTTAAAGATTCAAGGGCATATTTTGACTGGTTAATAAAGATGCCTCTGGGATTTTGAAAATCTGTTGTCCTATGGGAAATTAAGATTTTGCCCTCATTTGACATCTTAAATTTGAACGCATGTTTGTAGCAAATAGGTCAACTAAGTTCAGGTGTGGCTGACAGCAAAGATAATACATCAACAACTTTACTTGTACCAGAGTAATTCCTTGCCTTCCATACGGAGACACAGTGTAGGATCCATGAGCCTTTGAGAAGTCTGGGATATCAGGAACGAAGACAACATGTCATACCACGCGTGTGGAGCTTGTTTCAACCCATAAAGAGCTTTCTTTAGCTTGTACACGTGATTGGGGTTATCTGGATCCACAAAACCGTCCGGCTGGCTAACATAAACCTCTTCCCGCAAATTACCATTCAGAAACGCAGTCTTGACATCCATTTGGTAGACGACCATGTTCATTTGGGCGGCAAATTTGAGAAAAATCCTTATAGCCTCTAATCTTGCAACCGGATCAAAAGACTCTTCAAAATCAATTCCCTCTTCTTGACGGTAACCACGAGCCACTTAATCGTGCTTGTTCTTTAGAATAACCTCCAGTCATTTAGCTTTACTTGTAGTTCCCACTTCTCAAAGTAATTAACCCAATAACATTATTTGGTCGGGGTACGAGCTCCCATACTTCAAGGCGTTCGAACTCATTGAGCTATTCTTGCATTGCTTCGATCCAGCAGGATTGAGTCAAAGCATCTTTATACGTTCTAGGTTCAACAGCAGTGAGGAAAGCATCGTAGTAACAGAAAAAGAAGCTTTGCTCTGTAACTGCAGCCTTGTGGAAACTGGTCTATCGAGTTCACTGATTTTATTTTCTAGTGGGTGATCCTTAGTCCATTTGCTATTGTGTTCAGAAATTTGGTGATCGGGATACACAATTGTATGAATAGAATTCGTGGATGAAGATTGATTAGAAGGAACTTCTGGAATTAGGATACAAAAGTACGGATCATTACCCATATGTGCAACTTCAATATCATGATTGTCTACTACAACATCGTTAGGAATGATGAGAGGTTGAGTTTCGGGTGTTGTTTGAGAATGACTTGGTGATGGTGCATCTTGGTCAACATTTGTTGAAGAAGGTGAACCGGTTGATACAGCGGGAACTAGAGCAACTACTTCATGAATTAGAGCAACGACTTCAGAGGCCGGGTAATCAACACTGGGTGGAGGAGTGAGTAATTCATCAAACATCGATTGAAACAAAATATCCCAGTCAGTTCGCGATGGTGGTACAAATGGTGTTGAAGGAGGAGGGCTTGGAACGAGTCCTGAACTGATTGTTACAGGAGTCATTTCATGAAGTGCGGGTCCTGAACAACTGTGTTCAGAAGCCATCGCAGTCAGCTTATCAAAATCTACATGAATTGTCTCAATGTTTCGTCTGGTACGTCGGTTGTAAATTCGAAATGCTTTCTTTGTGGGTGCATAACTAATGAAAATACCAATATCAGCCTTCGGTTGTAACTTACCCAAATTCTCACTATCATTTGTCAGATAGCAAAGTGCACCAAATACATGGAAAAATGATAGGTCGGGAGGTTTGTCATGTAAAAGCTCATATGGTGTTTTGCCATGACGAAGGCGTATGATGGAACGATTTTTGGTGTAACATGCGGTAGCAACTGCTTCTGCCCATAAAGATAACGGAGCTTTTGCATAAATCAACATTGTGTGGGCAACTTCAATTAGCGTACGATTACGTCTTTCAACAACACCATTTTGCTGTGGAGAGCGAGCAACAGATGTTTCATGAGAGATACCAATCTTCTCATAATATTCACGCAAAGTTTGATTAACAAATTCAGTTCCATTATCTGTTCTGATTCTTCAGACAGTCACTTGAAGCCGCACTTGGATCATCTTGAGAAACTTGATTATGAAATCTGGAGCTTCATCTTTTGACCTTAAGAACTTAACCCATGTGAATCAAGAGTAATCATCGACAATGACGAGGATGTACTTCTTTCCATTAACACTCGCGACACGCATTGGTCCACAAAGATCCATGTGCAAAAGATAGAGTTTTTCTTGGTTGGTGTCTTCAGATTTAGGTTTGTGGGGTTTCTTCTTGCTTTTACCCATTGCACAAGCAGAACACAAATGGTCCTTTTCAAATTTAAGCTTAGGGAGACCACGAACAAGACCGTGTCTAGCTAAGTGGTTAATTGCACCAAAGTTCAGATGAGACAGACGTCGGTGCCATAGCCAGGACTTAGTCTTTGAGGCCTTTGACAAGAGACATATGGGAGAGGACGCCATCATATCTCCAAGAGACAGAGTGTACAGATTGTTGCCTCGAGATCCAGTCAATAGATCAACACCTTCTAAATTATGAATGAAGCAGGTGTGTTGACGAAAAGCAACTTCAAGGTTCGAATCACAAAATTGCCCAACAGAGAATAAGTTGTGTCCAAGTCCTTCCACGTAGTAAACCCTTGATATCGTAACATTCCCAATCTGATAATCACCATAACCCAATATCTTTGCCACGTGATCATTTCCGAATTTGACTGTACCCAAAAACTTATTGACGAAATTGGTGAGCTGAGAGCGATCTCCGGTCATATGCTTGGAGCAGCCGGAGTCCAAATACCAGAGAACAATTTGGACGACCTGCATTCATCAAGAGAGGAAGATGGAACATCTATAAAACTTTCATACAATTGTTGCGATTACTAAAACAATTCATAACAACCATACACTGGGTAGGCGTACCCATCCGATCTCATATCACAACACTGAGTAGGCGTACTAATCCGCTCCAAATTACGTCACTTACGCACCTAAAAGTCTATCAGCTGGAACTTATACTTAGGCCTGGACCCACACATTATTGAGTATTATTTCAACCCTTAAGTCGGATTTGATTGAGTAGTAAACACCACTTTCTAACCGAACTCACATACCTCAAAACAACTCTAATTGATCACAAAGCCATGAAGCGTATCACATCACAAATCAATAACCACATAACACATAATCACAGCAACTAAAAACATTTAAACTCATAGCATTATTTTCACCCCAAGAAAACAAAAGAAAAAGAGGCTATGAAACTCACCTGATTGGTTTGCAGCTTCCACAAACACTAGCACAGATCTAAACAACAAAACAACATGTGTTACACGCTACTAAGCTAAAGGCTTAAGCACATGTAACAATCATATGATGGATGTCTAAGGTTTTTAATTACCCTCATGGGTCACCCTGACACCATGCCCATCATTAACCAATTCGTTTACACACTTTTTTAAAGTTCTACCATTTACCCAAAAATGCAAAATTTTAGTGTCACTTTACCATTTTCTAAACCACACCTATTGACCTTTCTAAATTTTACCAAAAATCACAGGTTCAATATCATGTGTTTACTATCCCCAAAATTTTTCCACTAATTTATTTCCACTCTTAAGGGCCCCAAAAAAAATCAAACTTTTAACTACTCAATTTCGGATCTTATCGCACACTAAAAAGTTTGGACCTAAAAATCATGCTTAGACTCCAAATTAGAATCTCTCCTTTGGGGGATTTTTAATATACACATAGAACTAAACTATTATAGGTTGTCTAATCCTAATTCAAATTTTATGTGGGGTTTTACACCTCGTAATCTGACCTAAATTTGACCCGAATTTACTACTTTGACAACTTTTCTTGTAACTAATATTTGAATGACTTCCCGACCTTAAAAACTTTCAAGGCTGGATGTTCTAGAAACTAGACTCTATGAGCTACATCATAGATACTAGAAACTTAACAAAATCTATTACCATCATCGAGATAACAGCTGAACAACACAGCCCTAAATTCTGTCATAATCTAAATCAAGTTCTAACGCGATCTAAACCCTAACGAATATACCCATATGATCCTAATTAAACCCTAATCATTGTAACATGATTAAACATCATTAATTTACAGATTTAATGAAACCCTAATTATCTAACTTAATAATTGTTACATGGATTAATGATTAGAACTAAACAAGGAAGATGATTTGCACCTTAAACTCTTGATTCTTAAACACAAAAATCCAATTCTTTATGACGTTTTGTCTTTCTTTGGACTGAGCTTTCAATTCATTCATTCAAACAGTTGATCAAACTTAGAGCACTTTGAATTGAAACAGAACTTGTCCCTATTGAATTATTTCCTTGATTAAGTTGGTGTATCAGTTCTAAAGAGATGCAGTTTTTTTAGAGTGGTAAAACTTTTGAACAGTTTATCGTAAATCTCTTTTTCAACGAAATCCGTTTGAAGCTCAGTCTCAAGTTTGAGACACTTTTCACATTCACGTACATTCACATCAGAATTATCCACAGAAGAATTCACAATTATGTTTACAATATCTTTGCTCAACACTTGTTCCAAGAGTCGTTCATTTTCGTTCAAAACTTGATTCATTTTAACTTCAAATGTTTTGGACTCAAAACGATGTTGTTCTACAGCCTGTTCCATTTGATGAAAGACATTTTGGACTTCAAAAAGTTCATCAACCAAATATTGATTGAATGTGTTAAACAAGTCCTTCATAGCTGTTACAAATGGAATTATTTCATCCATAAAACAAGCTTTTGTATGTTCGAGCCCCCTCGAACCCTCAGTAATAGCTGTGGGTGTGGTTCTTTCTTTGACAACCACGTCAAAACCAGCAAGATGGTGTTTAAGTTTTCTTCAAATTGTATTCACCATGATGACTTTGGAAGTTCTTTTTGGAACCTCAACTACGGTGGGTCTACTAGAAAGAATGGGTTATGGAGAATTCATCCGAATGTGAGACCAAAAAGCTTGTTTCAGCAGATAATTTTAGTTTGTGGGAACAAAGCGTGTTTCAGAAATAGCAGTCCTTAGGTATGATTAGAGATGAATGTATATGGGAATAACGCCGACTAAGATTGAGCTAACACTGGAATAATCACAACAAGGTGTTAGTAATGACGTCCTGATAAGCATTGAATGCGTTGAAGAATGAAAAATAAATGTATGGATAAAGGGTGTAAACAAAGAAGCCCTCCACACAACTTAAGGCAGAAACCGGGTCAATACATATGCTGTCAGAATCACATGTTGATTGCTGACATTAAAGACGACATCATAAACCCAGTGATGCAATGCACAACCCTCCCTAGCCATTTGGGTTTCTCTCAACAGAAACTTGTCTCATTTGTCACGGAGATACACACGTTATCTATTGACATCTCATTCTGAGATCGTTGATATTGAATAGGTGGCAATCTGCTCCAGCCTCCGAGTACTAAAACCAAAATGCACTAATCGAGTCTAGAGCCAAGAGATCAATCTAAATCTCGTTAGGACACATTCCATTACAAACACTTGTTGAACATCATCAAGTTCACAAGCTGTTAACAAGAGTCCTACATAATATCCTTGTGATATTTGCCAGAACATCAGAGTGATACTTTTAGTATTCACAATGAAGATGGAAATCCTGCTTGAGTCAACCTCAAACAAGCTCTCGGTAGGTGACTTGCGAGATTCTATATGAATCAAACTTGTGACAACTGGATATCGATTTGGTCCAGTAAATGAATTGACGGTTGATGAATTTTGATAAAAAGATTAAAACTCCCGATGTGTTACAAAAACGCTTTTACAAGTAATACGTCGATTGATTTTCAAATCAATTTTCTCGATTATCACTAACGTAAACCTGCAGGTTAAAACGGTGGTGACGGTATCCCAATCAACCAAAGTCGATTCATTACCACATATTCATGCTCATTCTACAAAGACAAACTATCATGAAAGCTCAAGATTTAAAGACAAAGACTTCCACTAACTCTGATTTGAAGCTTTCAAGATGAGGCATAGTATGAGAATGTTGGCCAAAGATACAAGATCGCAAGATGGCATAGACGATAAAGACAATGACAAAGGCTCAAAGTCAAGATCACAAAGCATGAAGGAACAAGCCTACAACAAAGAACAAAGAGAAAGACCAAGACCACATGAGCTTAACGACAAAAGCAATCTCATTGATCTCATAAAGGAGTGTCATCAATGAACTCACTTCGGGGGAGATTGTTAGCCTCAAAATATTGAGTCGAACATAAAGTTCGTCCATTATGTATGTTAATCTCGGTCAATCAATTAGTTAACGTTGTAAAAGAATAGTATCGGGAATCGGGCTCGATAATTAAACTAATATTCTATATGTTTCGGGTTTAATCCCAAGCAAGACCCGAGCCCGGATCCTAGTTAAATATCCCGCACGTCACTTTAATATGTCGGGGTATATAAGTAACTTTTCCACCTAGGAAAAGTTAGTTGATTTCATTTATAATATTTCACTTTTCCATATTCGCTCTCAACTCTCTCACTAGTTTCTCTCTCTAGAAATTAACTCTCTCTATTTTCTAGCTCGATTCGTGGTTGTTATATAAAGTGGAAGTGTTAATCGGGGATCCTACACCTTTGCAGTTGTAACATGTAACAATCCTCTGTTTCCCCAAGTTATTCCCACTTGCTCCTGGAGTGAAAGTTCTTGTAGTACCCGCAGCATAAGAAATTTGTCTCCCTTGAACTGGTTGTACGATTACTCTTCCATCATTAACGGTGGCTTGTTTCCTTGGGTTTGACGAGTTCCTCAGCTGGTTATTGGTAGTAGGATAGCGGGAACTGACTATAGCAGACAAGAATGACATGACATGATTGATGGCATCAATTGGATCATCAGCGTGCTTGAAAACTGGTATAGTCAGACCGGAGTCTAATTGGGAAAATTCAAATTGTTGGTTGACTGTGGGGGAGTATTCAATTTAAGGAATGGATGATAATGAAGAGAAAACGTTATGGTGAACTGAGTTTTGATAATTGTTGGGGGGATAGGTGATTGAATGAGGTATTGGTGATTAATTGATTGAGTATTGTTGATATTCAAAAGGTGATCCATACTATAAAGATTGATGGGGTGAAACAAATTGTTGATGTTGAGATTTCTGGTAAGAGTGCTGATGAGATTGATAAGAAGACTGCGTCATTTGGTGAGATGCAACTAAAGCAAGAGGATCAGAGCTACGTTCATGCATCAATCGAACTTCATTTGCATGTCTTTCATGTTGTTCTAAGTGAGCATGAATCTGATCAACATTAGTAGTATGCAAATCTTTGACTAACTTAACATCGGTAACGAATTTGCTCCATTCAGCGGGAAGAGTGTTCAGAAACTTGGTATTGACTTGAAATTGCTCCAATGGCATCTTGTAAATATTCATATCATTGAGTAGCAAAGTGAATCTCAAGAAGTACTCGTGTAACGACTCTCCTTTCTTGTATGTATATTTATCAAATTCATCGTACAACTTGCACTCTCGTTCTTGCTTCGTTAACGACGTTCCTTGCATGAGCAGTTTAATTTTCTCCCAAATATCCTTGGCTACACGATGTTGACTAACAAGAGCATAAATTTCAGTTGGAAGGCCTTGTAGAATGATGTTTATTGCTTTGATGTCACAATCAGCTTGAATGGTTTTTGCGGGAGTTAATTCAGTATATTCCTTTGGTCTCGTTACACCATCCACTGTAATTGTTGGCCAAACAAGTGGACCTTTTTCAACAGAGGCAAGAATCATTCTACCATGAGGTCTATTCATCATATAAAGTTCCATTCTGCTTTTCCATGAGTCATACAAGTGTTTTTCAAGCATTGGTGGTTTATTGTCACCACTCGAGAGAAATGACTTATCAGCAAGAGTCATCATTGATAAATTGGTATGTTAAAAGATTACTTGTTTGATCAAACGGTGGTAGAAAGAAATTGTGTTTAATTAAGTTGTCTTTTAAGTGTTTTAAATCTTTAAACTACACGGGATTTTAGAATTCTTGACAAAACCAGGAAAAAATAAGTTAATGTTTTACTGGATTTTACACGTCAAAGAAATAAACCGTATAATTTAGAAGAAAATTGAGTTGTTCGGTTTCCACTAAAGGAAGTTGTTCGGTTTCAACTGAATTCGGGTTGTTCGGTTTCAACTGATTAAGGTTGTTCGGTTTCAACTAAATTCGGGTTGTTTGGTTTCAACTGACATAGGTTGTTCGGTTTCAACTGAATTCAGGTTGTTCGATTTCCACTGACAAAGGTTGTTCGGTTTCAACTGAATTCAGGTTGTTCGGTTCAGTTGTTCGATTTTAGTTGTTCGACTCGGTTGTTCGACTTCAGTTGTTCGACTCAGGTTGTTCGACTTCAGTTGTTCGACTTCAGTTGTTCGACTTCAGTTGTTCGACTTCTACTATTTCAAAACCCAAAAAATTAAAGACACAAAAAGACACCTTTTTGGTGATTGTTTTGCAAAAATACTTGTACAACTAATGTTACTAAACCTATAGGAACAAGAAAAATAAAAACTTTAAGGTTTTTAAGCCGAAAATTTTAAAATCAATATTTTGTTCTTTATAAAGCTTTTTAAACACAAAGATGACCAAAATGATATTTTTCTTTACTCAAAGCATGTACACCTATATCATAAAGATACTAGATCAGTTTACCAAAGTAAATAATCCTTTAGTGTACACTTTTTGCTTCGAAAACAAAAAAATAAAGAAAGGACGAGATTTTTGCAAAAAAACACACGAACAAAAAAAATAAACACAAAAACTAAACACACCACTCCATGACTCTTCATACCAATTGAAGAATAATCATATAACATACATGGAAAGAGGAGGCAAGTTGTTTTAGTAAGAGAAAGGGTTGGATGAACACTTAGAGAGAGAAAGAAAACATATATTGAATTGTGTGAAAAATGAGCAACCAACCACCTCTCCAAGGCATGGAGATGTGCTTATATACTTACAATGATCAAGTGGGCTTGGGCTTGCATGGGTTTATCCATGGGCCTTTGCTAACTAACTATGTAAGTTTCCAAAAATTACCTAACGAGCTAACGATTGTTATCTATGAAAGCGACCGACACTTTCCTAGGAATTTTGTATTCCTAACAATATTATTGCTTGCGATGATGCTTTGTGTTTATGTTTTAGCTTTATGTTTATACCTCGTTTATGTTTGTGTCATGATAAGTTAGATATGAAAGGAAAACGTATTCACACCCTCTACATTTTCCACACAATAACTTAGTTTGACATGCAAACTTTATACAAGACTACATAACTTCTTTAACATGGTTCCATATTTTGACTACTTGAACTACATTGACTCGTAAACACCTCTAATTAGAGCTCTTAATTGATCTAACACCTATTCAAATCTCAATTGTGATTACACTAGTATTAGTTTATTAATGAAAAATCTAATTATCATAACTAAAACATCAAAGGAAAATGCACAAAAAGGTACCTAACGTAAGGTCTATTTCCAATCAGAGTAACCAAAAATTTTTTATGGAAAAAAAATGTAGCGGAGATTTTTTATAGTGGATTTGGGTTAATTCGTTACATATCCCGTTATGTCATTTAACGACCTTTCGTTTAATATCTTTTACTTAATACAAACTTTCATAAATTTCACTCAATATTGTTTGGAGCATGGATAGGATAATCGGCTAAAAAAGCCGTGAATTAGCTTAACGGGATATTTAACGAATTAACCCAATTCTGCTAAAAAAACTTCGTTGTTTTTGTCCCATAAGAAAAAGTTGAGTTCTGGATCAGACCGTAAGACGATTTGGTCCAAAACACTGGACTGAGGATAAAACCGACATGTCTGGTCCATGTTCGGGTCGGTCCGGTCCGATTCAACAAAGCATGATGGTCGGCCTAACATCGAGCCGGACCGGAGACTAAATATGAGTAAATGATGGATCGAGATGTAGACCTAAATATGTTTGGTCTGATCTGGTCACTTCGGTTCAGTTCGGTTTTTGGTTCGAACCGATCCTTTTAATCTCTCAAAATAAGCCGGTTAGGCTGCTCGCAATAAGGAGGGAGGGATGCATCCCACAACCTATGTGGTAACAAAGCGACGCATCCCTCTTATTGCCTATGTGGTACCCAAGCGTTATTGCACCTGGTCTCCGACGACGCGTCTCACAAGGACGAATCATAGACGTTGGTCGTCCAGGCACCCGACTTGTCTTTCTTGTTTGTGCGTGTTAAAATTGTATTTTTATGATGTCAATCTCCTTATCACATGAAAAAAATTATGTAATAGTGAGAGATGTTGGTCTCTCGATCTCCTTATACTATGTTTATTCACAACCTTTTGCAACCTAATCTCACATTAAAATATTATTTTCTTACTCATCTACCTATACAACCAATACATACAATCAATCTCAACTTTTTTACCATTTATCAACAACCCAACCTAATAGATAATATTATTTCTATAATATTTAATTTAATTACTTTAAATTTCATATAAAATTATTTACTTTATAAACATATTTATATTTATAAAGTAATGGTTTTAATAAAAAAATTTGTTCGTTTAAGCGTTTGCGTTTGTTTATTTGTTCGGTAAAAAAAATAAAGGAACGAACATGAACAAGGCTCCGTCCTTGTTGGTCCGGTTCATTTATAGCGCTAGCTATAAATGACTTATTTAATTATCAAGATTTGAAAAAGTGTATGAAAATAGGTCAATGTTGGACTCGATTTATGGAGAATTGAAAACTGAAATTAATGGTATAATTATTATTTTAAGAAAATAAAAGATAATATATATTCTCTCTTACATTATTTATAACATGCAAAATCTACTTAAATAAATGAAAATATGATGACCATTGATATCATGACATGTGATAAGATCGGATGGTAGATTTGCAAGTCATTAGACAAAACCGGTCATGGGTTTCTTTCTCTTTTGGGTTAATACACAAACAGGTTACTAAAGTTTCACAAAAAGTTGTCATAAGTAACTAGAGTTCCATTTTGTTCACTCAGGTTACTAATGTTCACATGACCGGTTGATAACGTTACTCCCAAATTTTTCACTTACTACAACTGGTTCTAGTCCAACGTGGATTTAATAAATTATTTTTATTTTTTTAATAATTGACTTTTTATAAAATAAAGAGGGGTGAATCCCCATTGTTGTAAACACTTTATTTTAATCAAAACCCTAACACACACACACACATCCCTTCTTCACTGAGTTACTTAAGATTGGATCTCAAACTAAGTTGTCATCTTCCCAACAAGGTACGATCTGATCTATAAATATTTAATTGACTTGTTGTTTACTGTTAATTACAGTTTTCTATAAAAAAAATTAGGGTGTTTGATGAAATTTAACAATTTTTTATTTTAATTACTTGTTTCAGTTTGATCTTACATCATTCATACTTCTTAGTTACTCATAAGATTTCATCGTGGAGGTGTATTTGTAAGGGATCATTTTTCTTATGATTATGAAATGTTATCTGAGATTCCAAATGTTGATATGGGTGCAATGAACTTTGTTGGTTTTGTCAAACTTTTAGTGAGTGAATGTTCAAGTGATATCAAACAGATCTTTTATCATGTTGTTGGTTTATCGTTAGAGTTAGGTTTGAGAACCTTAAAAAATGATGAAGACTTGGCTAAATGCATTGAGTTAGGTGGTCAAAATGATAATGTCTTAGATATATATGTGTCTCACAGTGTCATTTATTTTTTTTGATGCCACTTCTAGTAGTAAACAACAAGTAGGTAATGCTGAACACAATGATGACAGTGACAGTGATTTAGATGATGTATATGTTTATGATAGTGAAAGTGAAGAGAGTAAAACTGCTAGTGTTGATCATTTATCTGATGGTGAAGAAGAAGTTTATGATGCTAGGACTAGGAAACCAGACACTACACCTAAAAAATGTTTGATGCTAACTTTCTAAGTAGGATATACAATGGGTTACCTAGGGATGAGTATGCTAAAAAAGATGTGTCTGCTGAAAAAGATGTGTCTGTTGAAAAAGATGTGTCTGATGAGGATAACATAGGTGATCAGTGGCTAATCCATGATCCTACTATCAAATGGAAGTTAATGAGACCTGTTTTAGGTAAAAGGTATGAGTCTCCTGAACAACTTAAAAGAGCATTGGTATTTTATGCTTTAGCTAATGGATACAAGCTATATTATGAAGTAAATAACCCAAGGAGACTTCTGGCTAAATGTTGTAGAGATGATAAGGATAATAAATGTCCATTCGGGTTGTGGGCATCTTGGATGCAAAATAAAAAGACTTTTCAAATAAAAAAATTGAATGATGAGCATTCTTGTTCTAGGACTTTTGAATATGGTACCTTAATAACAAGTAATTGGATTGCTAGAAACTATGCAAAAAAGATAATGATGAATCCTTGTATCAAAGTTAAGGAGATTAATGAATCAGTCTTAAAGAAATATAAATGCAAGGTTAAAATTAGTCAAGCTAGAAGGGGAAAGACGAAAGCTTTACAGCAATATGCGACTTGTTTAGAGGATCATTATGAAATGTTGTGGTCATATGCATCTGAGATACTTAACTCTAATCCTGGTTCAACGTGTAAGATGAGTGTTGATTCAATGTCTGATGGTAAAAACTACTTTAGTAGGTTTTATGTTTGCTTTAAGGGGTTAAGGGAAGGTTGGTTGCAAGGATGTAGGAGGGTCATAGGACTTGATGGTTGATTTTTGAAAACCATATGTAAAGGTGAACTTCTGTCAACAGTAGGGAGAGATGGGAATAACCAAATATATCCTATTGCTTGGGTTGTTGTTAGTGTGGAGAATAAGGACAACTGGAGCTGGTTCATGGAACTTTTGATTAATGATTTGGGATTAGTTTTTGGTGAAGGGCTAACTATCATTTCTGATCAACATAAGGTAAAAATTTTATTACTTTTACTTTTTGTTAGTTACTTAAGATTTGTTTATTTATACTAACTTGTATAATTGCAGGGTATTGTTGAAGCTGCAAAACAGGTTATGCCTTTGGCTGAGCATAGATAATGTGCTAGACACATATATGCTAACTTTAGGAAGAAATACACTATGGTGCAATACAGGAATCTGTTTTGGAAAGCAGCAAATGCAACATATCCCACAAGGTTTAACAAGGTGATGAAAGAGATACAAAGTATCAACAAGGAAGCATACAAGCACTTGATGGATAAACAGCCAGAAAGTTAGAGTAGAGCATATTCCAGCACTGATAAGGCTTGTGATGCTATGGAGAATGGGATTTCTAAATGTTTCAATGCCATGATAGTAGATGCAAGAAGGAAACCAATCATTAACATGCTAGAGGACATTAAGGTATTATGTATGGAAAGATTACAAAAGATGAGTGAGAAACATGCAAAGTGGACTGATGGTATCTGTCCAAACATAAGGAAAAAGCTTGAAAAGTACAAGGATCTTCATAGGTATGTAATTCCTCATTTTCTTTTTTAACATATATAGTCAATCATTTACTTACATTGTCTTTATAATTATGTGTAGACATTGGAATGTCATTCCAAGTGGTGAGAGCAGGTTTGAAGTAAGAAATGGTTATGAAGGGTTCAAGGTAGATGAAAGATCAAGGTCTTGTTCTTATAGGGGTTAGCAATTATCTGGTATTCCCTATGAACATAGTATAGCGGCTATATACTTCTTACACAAAGACCCTGAAAATTACGTGTCTGACTGGTATAACAAGGATGTTTTTGTTAATGCTTATAACCATTACATTGAGGGGATGAATGGAATGGATCAATGGCCTACTACTGATTATCAAAAGCCCCTACCTCCTGTTGTAAGAAGAATGCCTGAAAGACCACCACATAAGAGAAAGAGAGATGCCATGGAAGATGATAGGAATAGGACCAGGATAAGTAGAAAGGGACAACTAAATCATTGCACATTGTGTAAAAAAAACAGGACATAATCAAAAGGCATGCTTAAGTAAACCTAAAGTGACAGCAGCAGGTGAGATTGTAACTGCAAGTGGTGGCAATGTAACTGCAAGTGGTGACTTAGTATCTGCAAAGGGTAGGAATATGACTGCAAGAGGTGGTAAAGTGTGTGCAAGAGGAGGTAAAGTGACTGCAAGGGGTGGGATTATGATGGCAAGTGGGGGCAATGTGTCTGCAAGGGGTGGGAAAGTAACTTCAACACCACCTCCTGGATTTGAGATGTCTATACCAGATACTGTAAGTAGTGCAGTGAGGACAAGTGGAGGTGCTATCAAACTTAGGGAAGCTGTGTAGATTAGATCACCTGAAAAAGAAAGGTCAAGCTATGCAGATACTGGGAGTAGCAGCATCAACAAGCTAAGGACAGTCAATGGCAAGGTAGTTAGTAGTAGAGGAAGAGGGGATGGATCCAAGTCCAGAATGTATCCTTTTGGTATTAGGCCAATAGGATTTGGTGTGTCTTGGGATCCAATTGATGGCCAGACTATGTTAGGAGTTAGTTTACTCTCATTCATCCCCTTTAATTTCATCTTTATGTATTAAACCTAAAATACTTAAACTAATCTGAGTTTTTTTAGATGCAGAATAGTATGGGTCTTCCTAGACATGCATGGCCTGAAGGTATCACACCACAAGATTGCATTATCCATGCTGCTACTCAGTCTGAGATTGCATTAAGCCACTCACAACCTGTTGAATCCCAAGAAGAAGAACCAAGGCAAGAAGAACCAAGGCACCAAGAACCAAGGCAACAACAACAACCAAGGCAGCAACAACAAAGGCAGCAACAACAAAGGAATCAAGAACCAAGGCAACAACCAAGAAGAACCTCAGAGAGGATTGCACAGATCATGTTTAACAAGCCTCCAACACCTGGACCTGGATTGGATCCAGATGATGCAATTTCACTTGAGTAATGGTTAGGTTTGACTTAGATTGGCATGCCAACTGTTAGGCAATTTTGTACATGTGCCAATTCACTAATGTGGTAAAACACTGTCTTTTGGATTCCTGTGTTGGAATTCAGGATGCTACTTGTTAAACACTGTCTTTTGTATTCCTGTGTTGGAATTCAGGATGCTACTTGTATGAAAACTGTGTAATCTTATTTTGAATATATAAGCTTATGTTGTGTTTATTTGTTATACAAGCTATATTACATTATAAACAATAAAATCATTGCACATAGAAAGTTAATAATTTTATTAATTATATAAAAACAAGTTATAATACATCAACTCTTAAAAAAGACTTGCACCTAACCTGCCATACCATTAAGCTACCATTAACAACCAACATTACAACCACAAACCAAAACAACCTTACATCTAACCTGACAACCTTACACCTAACCAAAACAACCTAACACCTAACCAAAACAGCCAACATTACATCCACATACCATACCACAGCCCTCCATTACATTGACAAACGAAATCTTAAAGAAACCTAATAAGAAACATGATGAAAATCAAGAAAATAAACACCCTTTTGTAGAAGTTACTTCGAGAATGACGATTATTGACTTCAAGAAGCTCTTATTGAGTATTCATCACAGTCAAATGTAGCTGATACATCCTTGCTTGATACCAACGATTTGGTAATTGCGGATCAATCCATCTGAAAAAGTTGCAATTTCTGTTAGGATCCATGAAATTGGGGCAACCAAGAAACCTTTTTGCGGGGTTATTTTCTGTCCACGAAGTTTGCAACCTTGCTAATTCACCACAACCACAAAGGATGTTCATGTTGTTGACGTTGTTGATGTTATTCATGTTGTTCATATTTGATGAGAGGCTTGAAGAATGAAAGGGTTTTAATAACCCTAGATTTGTTTTTGATTTGGTAAAAGAGAAAATGGGTGAGAAGTGTACCGTTGGGCCTTTTTATAAAATAAGGGAAGTGGAAATCAGACGTGGCCAAGCCTGGGTGAGGTGGAAAAAGTGTCAGTATGAGGTGGCTTAAGAAACCGGCTATCACCCGGTCACCCCTCATCAAAGTAACATTAGTGTAACTTATATAAACATTGGGTAACATTGTTAACAAACCCGTAAACATTAATAACCTGAGTGAACAAAATGAAACTCTAGTTACTTATGACAACTTTTTATGAAACTTTAGTAACCTGTTTGTGTATTAACCCTTCTCTTTTTAATGTGTACTTTCAAGACAATAATAATTATTTATCATTCAACCAATTGCCAATTTTCATGGATAAACATAGCCTTAGGCTACACAAAGTGGTAGGGAATCTCACTCGTGAGTTCCCACTCCATCTCAGCAAGTCACGCATGACATGTTGTACAAATGATGAGCCACTTATTATTGGTGAGTGGTAAAAACTACTACGTATAATGTTTTTATTATTTTTTATTTTATGCCCAACCTTCCTATAGTTTTTACAAAGCAAATTTGGATTAGGACCTCTGTTGTTACCATTACTGCTACTATTATTACCAGTATTTCCAGTTTTCTTGTTGTCAAATCTTTTATTTCCATTATTAGACCAATTATTGGTTTTAGAAACAAAACCAAATATCTGAGGTTTAGACACAAGACCAGAAAAAGAAGAGGCGGTGCCTCTATGAGACTCTTCTTTGGAAATAATAACAAAAGCCTCATTAACATCAGGAAGAGTCTCCATAGACAAAAGACTACTTTTGATAGGTTGAAACACTTCATAAAAACCCATTAAAAATGCATAAGTTTCATTAACTGAATATGTTTTTACAACATCAACTCTAGCATCACAAGGACACTTAGGCAATTTAGTCATAATGTCAAATTCTCTCCATAAAGAGTTAAGCTTGTGATAATATTCAGATACAGTCAATTCACCTTGCTTAAAACAATGAATCTTTTGCAATAGATTAAAAATTATAGACCCATCAAGTTTGTCATATATTTCTTTAAGCTTAGCCCAAACCTCATCAACATTATCAAAAAAATTGACCAAGAAACATATCCTTAGACACAAAATTCAATAACCAAGAAAGGACAATAGAGTTACACATTTCCCATTGATTAGACAGAGGAGAACTATTAGCATAAGCAGATTTCACATAAGTACCATCAATGAATCCAATTTTATTTCTAGTATTAATGGCCAATGTCATAGAAGCAGCCCAACCTCTATAATTTTCAATACCAGTTAATTTCACAGAAATAATAGTACTAGAACTAAAATCACTATTCTGCAAATGAAGAGGATTACCCAAATCAAGACTACTAATTAAATCCTCACTATTATTAGGACCAACCATGATGAAACAACAAGAATATAACAATAAACAAATAAGCACAAAACAAAGTAGGAAGTAATTAAGCAAAAGAAACACAGATAATCAACAAGAACAACTAGTTAACCAAACTAAACAATCCCTAGTGTTGCAACTCCATACTATCCTAAATCCTATCCTCCAGCAATCTAAAACAAAAAAATAAAGAACTCACACCCAAGACTAAAAGAACTTGGTTGAGAGAACTAGAGTTGGCCAGAGCAGGTATCCACACCAATCAAGTTGGAGGGTCAAGGTGTTAACCGGACTCGTTTGCACCCTCTACAACCAAGAACCGTAAATCTTAAGAGAAAGAACACACTTACAGAGCAATAAGTAGTGGAATCACAAGATCAATCACCTACACACTTGATTCACTTAGTTAAGTATGTAGATGAACCCAGAACAAGAAAGCCTCAAAAATTAAAATTAGGGTTTCAAGAAACCCTAAAAACAATTTTCTTCAATTAACCTACAGATCCACAAAATCAACACCCAATAGATCAATAATACCAAGATCAGGCTCCAAACAACAATCAGAACCCAAGAAACAAAAAAAAACCCAAAATTAAACAAACTCTAATTTCTCAAAATCACTAGAACGAGAGCCTGAGCTCTGACACCATGTAGAAAGTATACACAGTATTAGCAAACTCAACCAACCGCCCCTTGGTTTACTTTATAGAGAGAGTATGAGTTACAATACAAGAAGAGAAACAGATAATCATAATGAGTAATTATCAATACAATCAGAAAACAATAACAAGATCAAAACAGTTGATCTAAGATACAATAAAGCATTGTGAGAGACTGACAAAGAAAACGACTGAATAATGAAAGTTGGTAACCCTAGATTTGATCTTCAATATATATACCCAAGATGGGAATTGATCTTTGACATCTTTAGTCCCTGCATTTATCACACAAAGACAAACACAAACTAAACAATGTATTAGTGTTAGAAAGAATATGAAAATGACATAAATAGTCCCTGAACTTCCATACATAAAAGCTTGATACATTTTAATAGTGTATAGCAACAAATAATTATACATGCGAACTTGTAGTTTTGGTGTGACCTCTAATGCAACACTTACGGGTTCAATTTTTAGTCAATAAAAGAAAAAATCTATAAATTATAAACGAAAAATGATAAAAGTTTGCGAATTAAACAATATTTAAATTAGTAATTTAGTGGTGGAATTTTTAACCATTTTTAATAAGAGGTACTTTAGGTCTCATTACTCGTTTTTAGTTTTTTTAAGTTTTAAGAAAAAATATGTGTTCTTTATATATAGCATTGATTGATAAACACGTAGAGATCCGCCAATATTAAGACTTACCTTTTAAAAGATTGACATTTATAAAGTAGTAGAGAAAATTAAACTTGTCATTTAAGCATTCAAGTTTAAGATTGTCAAGATGTAAACCTTGTCATGTGATAAAGCAACCGTTTAATTATTTTGAAATAGTAAAACTTGTCATTTAAGCATTTAAGTTTAAGAGGAATTATAGCCAATCAACATTACTTAAATTTTAAGCATTTAAAATTTAAGAACGCATATGCATACATTATAAGTAGTAGAGATTGAAACGATAAGGATTGAGGTTTTAATTGGATAGACAAGTTATCATGCACTAGTAAATTAAGGTTTTTAGACAAGTCATCATGCACTAGTAAAGTAAGGTTTTAATAGAATAGACAAGTTATCATGCACTTGTAAAGCTCCTAAAGCCGTAATAAACTCAAATTCCCCAACTGGTAAAGCCGCTAAAGCTGTAATAAATTGAGACTCTCTAAGATAAACTCAATTTTTTTTTTAAATTGAAGGCCATTCAGCCGCATGTCTAGAATAATCTGATCGGCGGTTGAAATGAGCGAACCCCCTCTAACCGCAGGTCAAGGAAACGTGATCGGCATTTTAAACCCTCTCACATGCCTTTGTTACATTTTTGGAAAACATACTTTGAGGACTCAATATCTTTGGGTCCTTACCGTTCTACACAGGAAATCGAACAACATAACCATCCCAAAACATCTCTTAATCACGTTTACCTACCTAACGTAAACATCATGTATCTATGCAATAGGCTGCCAAGTCTACAACCGACGAACACGCAAGATTATGGAAACAATACATGTCAACTGTGATGAGCTTACCACAATGGCTTCTGAACAACATAGTTTAGAACCGGATTATCCGCTAAGACTTCTGAACAAAGCAGTTTAGAACTCATGCCAAATAGAATCCCTACAACATCTACCACTCTGTCCCCCACTCCAAAAGAATTAGTAAACCTGTTTGAATCTCTATACGATAAGTTTCACAGAGGATCGTCTCAAGATGCATCAAATTCTTCCACTACGGCCGCTACTCAACAACTGATATATGATGCGTCTTCTTCAGATTCACCGTCAACAACATTTGAACCTGATGCACCGTCACCCGTTGAATCCACCACATTAGATACAACAACACCAAATCTTTAAGGTAATGCTGCTGGAACAAACTAACAAAACGGATTGACAAACATGTTGTATCAAACAAGGTTTTCAAGATCGGGATGCTACTCAGGATTTCGTCTTTGCAAAATCGAGATCGAAGATCGGATCGGGATCTTAAGATGTCAGTTTCTTAATAGGTTTTTTTAATATTATACAAATCTACAAATAATTATATATCATAAACACAAAATTATATGAATATTTCATAGAAATATTGTCATAAATTATGATCATGATATGTTTTAAAAGATTGACATGTTTTTTAAATTGTACAAAACAAATCCATAAATTTTTTGTTTTTTAGTTTCTGGTTCGAGAAAAGCAAGATCAGATCGGATTAGATCTTAAGATCTTATGGTAAAGATCGGGATTCTATAAGATCTTAAGATTGCAAAGATTCTATTGTAAAATCCAGATCGTTTTTGCTTTGCAATTTGCAGTGTCGTAAAATCGTAAGATGCTAAGATAAAGATTGAGATCTTAACAACCATGGTATAAAGTGAAAATAGAGAAATGAGGGATGAAGGGTTCAGATAAAAGGAAGTTCAAAATGAAGCTTTTGGAAGTCAAAGGGAGTTCAAAACTGAAAGGGTCAAAAATAACTGCAATTGAGGCCGGGGAGCCAATGGGAGTTCGTGACTGAGTTAATTTCAATCTTTTTCTAAAATTTAACCGGTTACTATGCTTATTTTTGAACTGCAAAAGGTGTGACTAAAACAAGCAACCATTTTACATGCACACCAACTGTTTGTACAAATGCTTGACTGACCAAATTTTCAATTCTTTCATTTGAATTTCCTCTTTTTTTTACTCTGGGTCATTTTCTTTTTGGGGTAAACTTTGTAAAACTATAAGTTTTGCGTAATCACTTGAGGTTGTTTGCATCGCATCTTAGGTCATTTTCATATGAGAAATGCTAACAACAGGTCGATAACAACAAATTTTCTACAAAATATGCCAATATTAAGACATATTTCTAAACATGCTCCGCATTTTTCGCTAATATGGCCAATGAGAAGTGTGAATTGAATTTGTGTGTGCGAAATTATAGGAAGTTGTTAGTGATTTTATTTGAATTTGAATGATTTTATTTGGACATTGTATATTGTCTTAACACAAATTTTGAAAATTAGTTGTTAAGAACAACCCTAAGGGCTGTTGTTAGCAAAACCCTTTTCATATTATAGAAACCATAATTTTCAATAAAAAAAAGCATAATTTAATGACCTTTATAATTTATGGGTATTGTTAAGGAAATATGAAAACATTACATTTTTA
Source organism: Tanacetum coccineum (assembly GCA_026074375.1). NCBI lineage: Eukaryota > Viridiplantae > Streptophyta > Magnoliopsida > Asterales > Asteraceae > Tanacetum > Tanacetum coccineum. The sequence continues at coordinate 22,854 of BQNB010055451.1, forward strand.
TGTATGTTATGTTATCTGATAATTGTGGGTATTGATTCTGATAGATATGAGGTACATGAAGCCACTCAACTTATTCCAAGACTTGCTTAAGATCCCTGCTGTCGAACGAGGCCGTTTACTTGGTTTAGATGTTGGCGATAAGTACGTTGGGCTGGCAGTTTCCGATTTTGACAATAAAGTTGCTTCGCCTTTAAGGTATTATTGCAACTACATTGTTTGTTATCAGTAGAATATATAAAATATACTATTGCAACTATTATTATATCCGTAAGATTTGTGTTTGTTAGTGGCCTAGGCGGGTAGTACTCGGAAATGAATTTTTGTATACAAATTTCAAATTATATTTATGACATGTTCATAGGAACGTATAATTGTTCATAGGAATTCAGGGGCAGAGCTAGAATTTTTAGTTAAGGGGGGCCGGCCGTTCTTAAGATTATGGGCCTGTTTGGCAAGAGCTTTTTTGAAGCTTTTTAAGGAACTATAAGCTTTTTTTTATAAAAATAAGAGAAAACTACAATTTTGGTCCACTATCTTTACCGGGTATAACACTTTTGGTCTATTTTTTTTAAAATTTGCGGGTTTAAGCCAAAACCCGAGTATCCATTTCACATTTGAGCCAAATCTAACAATTTCGTTAAATCTGGTCGTTTACTCATTTTGTGGTTATTTTATTATTAAAAAAAAGGGCATAAAGGTCTTTTCATGTTTTTTAGTTGTTTGGTAACACAAACACATACACACACGATCACAAACACAAACACACACACTCTTTCACTTAACACGATCACAACACATACAAACACGACATCGCGCACTGAATCAATAACACACACTTAAGAACACTTTCCAGAATATATGGTTTTTCAAATTTAAAGATCGAAATGTCTCTACTAAAACCCTTAATCCCACTTCAAAAACCATCACAAACACACTAATCAACCCACAAATAACTTCCTCTTACTCTCAAAAACCGCCTCCAATTTTACATAAAATTCCAACACCCCAATACTATGCCAAAAGTTCACACCCAAATACTCATAACTGGTACATACCCAATACAAATATTTTCATAAACGTACTTATCGGCACTTAAAATGCTCTTATTTGGTTTATGCACGCCAAGTGGTTCCGACCGTTTATGCACTCAAAGACTTTAACTGCTTTTAATTACATGATTGCGGGGGTATAGAAAAAATGTGCCCAAGGGGGTCAGTCTTTGGAATTTGTTAGGAGGCTTGTGTTGTGTGGTGAGAATTGGAGAGGCCTGATGTGGTATTCTTTTTCCATGGTTTGAAGGCGTTGAGAATTGAGGTATATTGGTATAGGATTTGGAAGGAGGTCAATGGCAGATTGTTAAGTCTTTTGTTGTTGTGGATGATGTGCTTTCGACTGCGTTGGTTGATTTGTTATGTGAAGAGTGGGTGAGTTGGTTATGAGAAGAGAGTTTTGATTTTATGATGGGAAGTAGGTATGTGTGTGTGCCTCGTCGATGATTCAGGGTATAGTGAGAGAAGGTGTGTGGAGATGCGGATGAAAGGTGTTTGAGAAGACGGAGTCGGAAGGATGTGGTGGTGTTGAATGCGATGTTGATTGGGCGTTTAGTAAGTTGGGGTGAGGTGAATGCCTAGCTAGGACGTTTGAGGTTTATATATGTATGCAATGATTGGATTTTAAGACATGAATATGTCTATCATCTTGCGAGTATTTTGGAGCTTGTTCACCACACTTGTTACTTCCTTTGGTATCAGCGTCTTAAGGTTGGGCAACAAGTACAGGTAAAACTTGATGAAGACTGGAGTTTGCGAGTAATATTAAAATGGAAAGTGCTCTTGTTGACTGTACGCGAAATGTGGTGGTTTGAAGAAGCTAGACGCAAGAGCGGTTTTTTTTTAATGGTTTGAAAGTGAAAAATGTATTTTCTTGGACTTCATGATTGATTGGGTATTGGCAAGTAAAAGAACCGGCACTCTGAATCACAATTGAAAGCACTGTGAACTTTTTGGTCGCGAATGCAAAACATTGTATAATGTTAGAACTATTCATGTAACTTCCTTGGTGCTCTTTCGGCCTCAGTGGACACGCGGGTGGGTCTCTAAAGACAGGAAATAATTTTGAAATTATGGAAAAAAGATTATTCATGAAACACACAAAATGGAGCCACTATGCTTGTATGGTTGATCCTATTGGGTCTCGAGCTAGGAAGGGTGAATGATGGGGTGTTCAGTTGTAATGTCATGCCTTGAAAAAGCTATTTCTGATGTTTGGGCGGCATTGCTTAGTTCTTGTAGATTACATGGCGATGTAGTGATGGCCAGTTTTGCAGCCAATGAATGATATTGTATGTGAGTGTAAGCTTAAGTCTTGATAGCAGACCCGGAGCTATGTTGCATTATCAAACGCTTTAGCAGATGCTGGGAGATGGGACCGTCGTTAGCGATATCTGGGTACTATTGAAAGACGAGGAAATATATCAAAAAATAGGTGGTTCAGTTGGATAGGGACTGATGATGGTTTAGAATGTTTGCATGCTGCTTAGAATTTTTTTCCCTAGTTATTTTTTGAATTCTTAAGTGTGTGTTATGAGTGTGTGTGTGTGTGTTGTGATGTGTTAAGTGAGAAAGAGTGTGTTGTTTGTGTTTGTGATTGGGTGTGTATGTCGTTTGTTGTAGTTACCAAACAACTAAAAAACATGAAAAGACCTTTATGCCCTTTTTTTATAATCAAAATAACCAAAAATGATGGGTAAACAACCAAAACAATGACAGATTTAACGAATTGTTAGATTTGATAAATGTGAACTGATACTCGGGTTTTGGCTTAAACCCGCAAATTTTTAAAAAAATGGACCAAAAGTGTTATACCCGGTAAAGATAGTGGACCAAAATTGTAGTTTTCTCTAAAAATAATCTCTTTTAAAATAAGAAATGGCTTTTTCAAGACCATTGTAGATGAATACATCATTTCCTTGTTATGGGTGCTGTCAATTATGACATATAAATTGCTGGTTCATACAAACTGAACACAAGTGGCGTTAGCCGAGAAAACCATGGAGCAAACTGCTACGGTGGAATCTTGAGGGACGAATGAGGCTGTTGGACTAGAGGATTCACGGGTCATGTTAGAACAACTTTGGTACGATCAGATGCGGAAATTTTGGCCATGTTAATAGGAAAACAAGTACACACTTTCTTGCAAAACTTGCAATGGATGATGTTTATAATGAATATGAACATTTTCTTGATCATCCTCCTGGCCGATTTTAAACAAGCAGATTTGGGTTAAACAAATGAATAGTATTATAAGTTCCACTTCGCAAAGATGATCAGCTTGGGTTGCTGATGGTGAGCCTTCATCAGAAATACAGAGTACCAATTAAACAGGAAAAAGATGCAATCGATCACAAGATTGACATGCAGAAAAAGCAGTAGTGCAGTAACCAACTCAAACGAGATAATAGGTGAGATGAAATTAATATAATAATCTCATTCTTTTCGATGTGGAGCAGCGTGATAATAGTACTTGCTCTCTAAACACTTAATGACATGATCTAATTGAAATCCACATTGCGTCCAGGATACCATCTCAAAACTATGGTTCCGTAACATTTTGGCACCAAAAAGTATATTAATGCTCTAAAGCAAGAAAACATGACTAGTACATACGCCATTACAAGTGCATCAACGTAACTTGATCTAGTCCAGGATTAGTCTACATCTAGTAATCAGGTCTCGGAAACCAAAGGTCCGCATGTGCAGAGTATCTTTAAACCTGAAAGAAAAAGATATAAATCATATTAACATACAAACTAGCTCCCAGACTCAAAAACTGGAACAAAAGAAAAAAATTAAGAAAAACTGGTGGCCAACAATGTCAAATATCTGGTAACGGATCTGACCCGAAGAAAGATTTACAAGAACTGGTGACAGAAGAGATGAAAAATTACCTCATTTAATACCACATAATCGAACCTCAAATTTAATCAAACTCCCGACATAACAGACGTACTAGAACCTAAAGCTGCAAATTTCAAGAAAACAAATTCAGTAATGAAACCATCAGAACCTAAAGTAGCAAAAACATGCAACACGTTCAGAACCATACTTACAAATCATTCTTTCATACTGTCATCATCAGGTGAAGCTTGTTTAAAGTCAACAGAGAAGCCATACTCCTGGTCGCATCCCATGTAAGAATCACACATGAAATATAGCATAAAGTTTTTCTTCCCAGCTTCACTTGGAACAGTAACATCAAGCTTCACCTTAGCCTTCCTTTGCAGTGAAACCCTCTTGATCGCAAGCAACTGATTACTTTTGGTATCACCGACAACGAGCCACCATCCCTCTTCTTTGGTTTTCGGATATCTTGGAGCATCCACTGGCCCAACTTCAGTCCTACCCTCTAGATCCCTTTCAATTGTAACCATCAACGTGATGTCATCCCCGGCCCTAATGTTATCACTATCCAACACGTCATAGGTCAAATCAATATTAGGATAACGGTTACAAAACTTCGCGATATCCATCAACTGTGCATCCGACATTTGTAACAACTCCCGTCTCTCATCGTCTTCCATCGCCAACAGATCAAACACAGACTCGATACTATTTCCAGGATTTTCTTTGCATCGTTTTGCCAAATCTTTAGTAAAATGAGGCAGCTGCAAGAGAGGAGAATCTCGTTCCCACATGCCTTGTGTAAGCATTTGGCTGACTTCCATAGTTAGAAGAGCTACAGTAAGCCAGCCGTTGCTTGAAATAACATCAACCATAGCTAGAAGCAACCTACTAGCAGACAAAAGCACTTCATGCTGATCAGAACCGAGATTTCCGCCTACCACCTGCCTAGAAAAGTGAGCTTGTAGCAAAGCATTCGCCTTCACATGTGGGTCTGCATATCTTGGGTTCTCGAAGGAAAATCTCTGATGATTGATCAACTTGCGTATCAACTCCTCTTCTCCAGGGCGTATAGGAAGTAGTTCATACTCCGCAGCTGTAGCAAGAATCTCCAAAAGACCCTTCAACTTGGTCTTACTAGTGATTGAAGAGCTAAACCGTTCTATTGTTGTGTAACTGATGTAGTAGTATGAAGCAATCATACCGAGATTGTTTGGGGAGAGATCAAAATCTTCTTCAATGGTAATACATTTACTCGCCTCCAAATCACTTAATGTGTTCTCTACAAGCTCAGATAGATGATCAGAGAGATGCCTTTGACTGACACCTTGAAGATTGTAGTAGTTAGGGTTCTGGGTGAGCCTCCTATACATAAATGTCCATGTTAGATAGTCAACTGCATCCTGCTTGTTTGCAATCACTTCCACAACAACCTCGGCATTCAAATTATCATGTAGGTGATGATGCAGGTGGCTTTCAACTGGAAACGATTCAAACAAGAACTTCTTATAGTATTCTTTCCGTGGTGCATGACAAAAGATAACACATTTCCCGGAGTTATCAACAAGAGGCCGACTAGCATGACCCATCATCTGAAGTAGATCAGTAACGGGATAATCAGTGTGGGCGTTTTCACGACCGTCATAATACTGGGTCCCCATAACAACCACCAAATGTGCACGAAGAGAAATACCCCAACACATAGTACCACTCATTACACACACTTGAATACAGCCGGTATCAAAGAGTGTCTTAAAATTTAGAAATACAAAATCACCGAAAATAATGGAGGCAACTTGTTCCCGCTAGGTTTTCGGGGCGACTGTCGCCTGGATCATGTATTTGTTATCAAAAAATTAATTTTGCCTTTAAAATCATTATTATTTATAAAATATGTTTTATATACATTTAAAAAGATACTTATAAAATATATAAATACTTATATTAAAAAAACTACGTTTTTCTAGGTTCGTTCGGTCCAGATATGCCGTATACCTCTAACAAAAAAATATAGTGTGTATTTTGTATGCGATGCCGATATTTTCTCGGTTCGGTCCGATATGCACTACCCTCTATAGGTTGAAACAAGATGTATTGTATATTTTTCATGCATGCACAAAAACAAACATTTCATTTAGGTAAATATTATACATATCACTTCTAGTAAACACAAAACGCCTACCAAAGACATTAAACATCGAATTACATAGCAAAATGAAAAACTACTGTAAATATCATACGAATTACATTGCATGAAAAACTACTCCAAATCAAGTTTTTCCATTTCATTGAGAATATGCATTTGGATGTGTGCATGCTTTTATTATTTTGTTCATAAATTTCTATATGTTATCCTAATGCTACTTGTACAGATGTCAACGGATGTTGCACGGGGTCATGGCGGTGGCGGTGGCGGTGATGATCGTCCCCCTTCACACCAGATGCCCACCGGTTGTGGGGGTTGCTTGGGCAACCGAGGTAAGAATTTCTGGATTATTGTAATACAAGCATAAACTTAATACATTGAATTTGCTTGCCTTGAATTTTTATGACTTTATCACTCACTTGAATTTGCAGGTAAGGGCACTCGAAAACCTAATTTGGGTGGCAGGAGAGCGGGCAGGCAGCATACCCGCCAGGAGACCCGGAACCTCGGGTTAAAGGCCATCACGGATAAAAGTGGCCCCGTCACGATCCGATTTGAGTTTGGCAACAAAGATACCCTGATGCCTCTGGGTGAGCATGCGACTCATTAGGCCAACTACATTGGGGAGCTCATTCGGGAGTTGCCGTTGCACTACCCTTCCTAGCGCCAAGTGCCGGCGGAGCAGAAGGCGGGGATCATGGCTCGGATTGGGGTAAGTTATTTCATTATCCTTTTATATTTATTTCATTATCGTGTTCATTTATTTAATTGTGTATATTTATGTAAATTCATTTTTTTTTATATCATATAAGTAAATAAACAAATTTAGATAAATATATAAATTATATCTCTAACTCTGTCTTTGTTGTATATGATTGCAGACCCAGTTTGACATGCGTCCCCACATGGAATTCGATCGCTGGCCACTTATCTATGCGGCCATCCAGCAGCATCTATAAGAGATCTACAATGGCAAGAAGGCTGCTCTTAAGGAATGGCATTGGATTCCTGACTCGGACGCGACTTACGACCTGGAGCGCATCAGACTATCACGTCCTTCGCACATTTCCGAGGTCAATTGGGATGCGCAGATTGCGTTCTGGAATGATCCCAAGAACCGTGCCTGGGCTGCCTAAAATAAACAAAACCTAGCAAAAAGCAAGGTCGTATGTCGACAGGGATCCCGGTCTATTGCTGCCCTTCGAGATATGCATGTAATAAACATTATAATTATTTTACATATATATAATTAACGCTTTGGTGTGTTGTGATTTGTCATTTTTAATTTGTTTCATCTTATATACGTGTGTATGTGCAGATGGAGAGCTCAGCTACTAGAGAGTACCCGTCGCTGATTCACACCTTCTTTTTGACACATACTGTTAACGGCGTATTCTTGAACCCGGAGGACAAAGCTCTATATGTAAGTTCTGTTTCAAAACACGCACTTTAATGATTTGTCGAGAAATAATGTAGTAACCCGACTAATATATTAACTATCTTGTGTTTTTGTGATTACATAGGATGAGATGCTGAGGCTACAGGGTCTAGGATCCAACACCGAGACGGGTGTGCCCTACACCGAGGATGAGATAATGGCCATCGTTCGCGGGGGAAAGCAGTGGGGACACATTCCCGGTGTTGGTAGGGTTTTGCCAGGACAGGGCACAGTCATTCCACCTCCGCCTCCATGCACGCACTCCTCTGATGTCGTTAAGCTCAAAAAGAAAGAGAAGGTGATAACGCGTCAGGTGAACATGTTCATGAAGTTATTTAGGAGTGACGACAAGTTTTCCCAAATGCTTACTCAACTTGAGTCACAGCCTGAGATAGGTGGTGGCAGCGGGAGTGACGGGGGGGCGGGGATGATAAGCAGGGAGATGATGAGGACGACGGCGAGGACGGGGAGGATGAGGACGATAGTTAGGAGATGTTGAGTAAGTATATATATGCTATTTTGTGTCTTAAGTACGTGTGTTTTGGAACTTGTTATCTTGGCGACCCTTATGTGAATATTTGTTTCCCTGTACATTTAGAACTTGTTATCTTGGTGAATATTGACTTGTATCTTAAGGATAATGCAAGTTTTGTGACTTCGTCACCCGTTTGTTAGGCTATTGTGTTTATTCGAATTTTAGACGTATGTAGCTTTATTATATCAAATGCGTTGATCGTATTGTGTTTTGGATACAAGTTGTAATGTATTTTGGTAGATTATATATTGGTTTACACAGGTTTGAGTATTGGTAGTTTTTTTCTGGAAAAATTCCAGAAAAAATCTGGATATAGCCTGATGTGCACGCAGTCCCAAAAAAAATGCAGACTTATCCCGGGAGACATGTCGCCCGGGAAAGGTAAAACAAAAAATTTATTGCAGCCTCTTCCCGGTAGACATGTCGCCGGGGAAAATAATACCCAAAAATAGTGTAGGGTTATCCCGGGCGACATGTCGCCCGGGAAACTTACCACAACCGACAAAATTCCTATTATATTTGAAAATTAAATGTATTTAAAAAACTTTCCCGGGCGACATGTCGCCCGGGATTCTTCCTAAATAATTAAATAATCTAACATCAATTTTAATTAGTGATTTTATAAACCGATTATCCCGGGCGACATGTCACCCGGGAAAACCCTCCACGGTGGCACTTAATTGCTTGACTGAAACCACGTGGGTCCGGCGTTGTCGCCCGGGTAAGTCGCTCGGAAACGTATCCCCATCGAGTTTTTTCGCTCAACTTATCCAGGGCGACATGTCGTCCGGGTAACGCATCCCGAGCGACAAGTCGCCCGGGATACCCCGGTTTTGTCGCTGGGGAAAATGGCAACTGTTGTAGTGTTCTTTCATCTCACAAGATGTCTGGATGATTAGGTTATACCTATTTTTCTTGCAAGTTTTCTTTCATCACTATTGTTGTAACCGAGTATATTATAAAAGAATAACAATAATAATACAAAATGCGCTTCTTCTTAAGTAAAAGTTTATTTATCAAATAGTATCATGAGTTCATGACAATAGTGTTGCGGTTGATGTAAGTTAGTTCAAGAGTAAATAGCACAAATACAGTTTCCCGAAACAAAATTATTCGCCGATGAAGTTTTGTCGAATTTAAAAGCCCGTTAATCTTTTCATGTTCTATTTTGAACGTTACACGAAAACTTACTACAATATCCCATATCGTTAATTATCTGCCGCTAGGAATTTCCGTCGCTATGCGGGGTACTCGCCTAGTATTGATAAAAGTCTTGCCGATTATGTAAGACCTCTATCTGAAAACGCGTGAAAGAAATCACTAAACGTAGATCTTATGTGTATAGTACTCAATTATTAATTGGTTAAAGGTTTTTTTAAATAGCAACGACTTTTTAATATGTAGGTTTTGGTCATTTTATAATCTTTTTGTCGATTAACAAGTCAATAATTGATAAAATACACTTGCATAATAGAGGTTTGCTAATAGTTGACAACTGGGAAAATTTTAAATGGTAAACAAATATATTTAATATGTACCTAATACACTTGAACTGTTTTTTCAATCAAATAACGCATTTAATAAACACTTGAACTTACCTCTCCAACCATTGCGGCTTTGATTATCTAAATCTCGCCATCAACGAATCACATTTTCTCGCGATGTCATCTTTGGCGGAACCATATTTCCCTCGGTAACACCCACTACAAGAAAAAAGGACTTTAATGACGAATGGAAATTCGTCATTAATAGTGGAAAATTCGTCACTAAACCAACTTAATGACGAAAATCGATGTCATTACTTGTCGTCACAATAGCTCCGTCACAAATTTTTAAGTGACGAAATTAAAATCGACAACTAAATTAGTGACGAACTAAAGTCGTCACTTAAGGGTGTGTGAAAACCCATTTCTTTACTTAATTTCGTCACTAAAGTGGCTAAAGTCATCACTATTTGATGTAATTACTGACGAAAGAAATGCGTCACTTATTGGGTGAACCTGTTGAGAAACTAACGAATCTTAACATCCAATAGTGACGAAATATCTCGTCACTTTCCAAAATCCTATATCCGGATAATGGAGTACCAATGGTACACATGGGTACCTGGTAGACTCAAAATGCATATCAACCAATCATAAGAAAGTACTTAATCCATACTAAAATGGAAACATGTCTAAAAATTATTCAATTTGTAGCATATGTTTCCACCAAAAGACTTATAAAGAGAATCAAGGTTATGTAAGAGAATCATCAAGTTGTAAACTATTTCTACATGTACGGATATTATCCTCCATCCAAACTTCAACTAAACATCATCTCGAGCCTCAACATAATCTTCATAATCTTTAGTCTGATCATAATCCTCGCTCCCCTGCATAAAAATATAATACAGCAAACCGTGTTAAGATATTTTGACAAATATATCAGAGCTCGTAAATCATCAATTATAACAATAATATCGACCGACAAAAGACAAGCAACTCATCACCTAATAGCTTGGGAAATTCAGCTTGTTTTCCTGGAATTGCATCGTAGGCCTAACAACGCATTCACATCTATAGTTGAATGCAACGTATCCCACATCCAAGTATCGATATATTCTGGTGATAATATGCCTACACTCATAGTGAACAATTTAGATGAAAAATTGTTAAATGAGTTCTTGTATAACGTAGTAACAATCAAACAAGGATTTACCACTGCAAGAATAAATGTTTCATCACTCCAACATAGCATGCTGTATACAAAGCCTAATTTAGGATCCAGTGATACTTGCAGCAAGAATGTTTTGAGTCATTAACAGTAAATGGCATTGGGCAAACTGCTTCATCTCCATAAAATACAGTTACGTCATTGCAACGAGTAGCCGTATGAAGGCAGTGCAATGACAAGTTACATGTATCGGGTCAAATGTGATGAGAAGTTGTGAGACACTAGCAGGGAATGAACCTCGAGTGATAGACATATGCTAATCAGAATCATGCGAGCTTTGTGGTAGATCCATAAAACACATTATAAGGGCATCTCGGAATCTTGTCTCAAATAAGGTTTCTCGCTTGAACGGTTCAGATCCGTATAATACCAATCCAGCAAGAATGCCAGAAGTTCCTATAAAACATTGTCTGCAAGGTCAAACGGGTTATAAGTCGCCCAAAGTCTATATTTAGCGCACACAGCCTTGTTTGATTTATAGATTAAGATTATCGTAATAATATTTCTTTGGTAATAATAACTTAAATACTACGTATTCAACTATTCACTATCTAAAAAAATTGAAAATGAACACAAAGAATTAGTGGACTGATCCAACCCGACCATTCCGTTACCACCTGTTACACTTCTCATCATCTTGCCACCTCTAACTTAAATTTTCAGGTAATGGCTAAGGTTACCATAATTATGCAAAGACTAAATGAAGGCTATTTTGCAGGTTTGAGCAGCATGAAAGACCTTATTATGAGTTCAACATGAACAAGATTAAGAGTTTAGGGTTCACATTCAAAATGATTCCAGAGATGTTTGATGACTGTATATCATCTCTAGTGGCACAAGGCCATCTTTCTATACCTTAGGTAAGCTGGAAAAGCTTTATAGTGGCTGTTATCTAAGCCTTCATATAAATTGAATTACTATTAGACCATAAGTTTGTATCAATTGACAAGACAAGTTGAGCAGTTACATGATATCATACAACAATAGATGGTAAAAAATTGTTTATCTTGAAAATTTTATCTCATACTATTGGATCTGATGTAATGCGAGCAACTAAGTTATGAGACTGTTGAGGAAGACAAACCTTCCTGATTTTGATTTGTTGGAGAAAGCTATCCAACTGCTGCTCCAGCTGATCTAGACCGGTTATGTCAAGAAGGTTAGTATTGTTCTCTTCGAGGTGTCTGCATAATTAACTACCATCAACTAAAATATACCAAACATCTCATCTCAATAGTTAACCAGACATCTGATAGTGTCTCTTGTCTCGCTGAATATGGTAAGACATTGTGTTAACTACATGTATGATAAATGTCTGCAAGGTACCTAACTAATCCTCTTCAAAGTTGTACAATTTCCTAGTGATCGGATATACAGTTAAACATTAAGATCAGCTTGAGCACTAGTATACATGTTAGCCTGTTAGGATAAGAGAAGCAAAGATTTTATTGGAATGGACTAACAGTAAAAACTACAGCTTTAAATCTATAGTAGCATTCACATAAACAGGGATGTATAGAAATTCGTTACTGTGTTGGATTTACACACCTCCTGTATAATATCGCGGGTTAACTCCATCTTCTCAAAGCTTTGATAGCGGGTAGGAATCTCAGCCATGTTGTTTCAGAATTTGCTCTTACATTATAGAATTTGCTCAATGGGGTGTGTTTGTGAGCTTTAGGCTTGGGAATCTAATTCCATATCTACAGCAAATAACAATGTTAAAAGCTAAGATTTTTTTTTTGCATAATGAGATTTAATTAGATAATGGACGATAGAGATACACAGTGACATACAGAGGGTCAGTAACCTGTTAGAGAGTAACACAAAATGATGTCAGGTTCTTTTAGTGCATTTGCTAGAAGTTGTTATTCGGCGCCAACAATTGAAATCTTCCAAAATCTACCTGCCCAAAACATCAACCAATAAAAAAAGGATTTCAATTCATTTCATCACGTTACTAGCTCGTGGTAATTACTTACTTTTCCAATAAAAAAAGTTTGTGGTAATAATTAGAACACAAAAGTAACTATAAAGAAGATCACATAACTGCACAGATAAATTATCACTGAATTACCATTAACTTATATTAAACTATTGTTACTTTTGAAATCCATTAGCAAAATGTGTAAGTGCACGTTAACATGGGCAGCGCACTGGTGTTCCCCTGCATATAATCTTTGAGCATCACACATATCTACTAAAATGTACTCTAACAATAATATTTATAGTGTCATAAGAGGGCTTATCTATCATAATTAGCGAAAAAAAGAATCAGCCATTACGCGAAAGAAACTAAGCAAGCTATGTATTATCTACAACAAAATGTCGTTTCTATCAATTTTGCTAAACATTTCATCAAACACTTGGTATGCAATGATTAATTAATAGCCAATGATTCAGTAAAGCTCATCAAATTTAAGTGAAAATAATTCGCTAAACCTAAAATTTTCGAAATTAAATCAGCAATGCCGGTTAAATAGCCCAAAATCTAGATCCTAACTCATCCTTTAAACCTAAAGTTCATCGACTCAAATACCAGTCAAGTCAACAAGCAAACAAGTAAATTAAACACAAATACAAACGAATTATTCAACAAATATACAAAATTTCAGACAACTGACATAATATCTTAGTAAGTAAATGAAATTAGCTCGTAATAATTAGTGATTAGATATAACCTCCGAAAAACTAGGGCAAAATAGTGAAATTGATAGTCAAAAGATGTTAGCCATGGAGGAATGGTGCTAGTGTGTGTTTTTAGGGGCTGTTTGTTTCGGCTTATGAAACGTAAGCCCATTTGGGCTTATACTACATAAGCCCCAATTTTTTTGGCTTATTTTAAAACTTGTGGACTTATATAAGTTTATTATATCCTAATAAACGTATATATGCCTCCATGTCTTGAAATAAGTTAAAAAATTAGAGCTTATGAAGTATAAGCCGAAATTATATTTGATTTGGGCTTATATTTCATAAGCCTTAACTTTTTGGCTTATTTTGAGACTTAGGGGCTTATATAAGTTTATTATGATATAATAAACTTAAATAAGCCCACAAGTCTCAAAATAAGCCAGAAAATTTGAGCTTATGAAATATAAGCCCAAATGTGTGAAATTGTGAACAAGAATGATTTCTATGATTGTGTTTGTGTAATGGTTTTTAGTGTGTGTTTTTGGTGTGAAATGAGGGAAGAAGATATGAGTGAAAAATATGGTTATTCGTGTTTGTGTAAATTGTTTATAAAGTTTAAAGAGTTTTGTCAATTTAAGTCCTTGTATTTTTAACTTCTAAGTGTTAGAAAAAAAAGAACGATGTATGTGTTCAAGTGAGTGACGAACAATTTCGTCATTAAGTTTGTATAAGCTTTGTGACGAACAAATATCGTCACCAAACTAATCAATGCGGGTCAGGTTATAAAATCACGTGATGCTTTTTTTTTTCTACGGTGAAAGTAATCTTTTTAAATTTTTTCTGTGATTTTTTTTAAAATTGAGAAGGTGAAAAGTTATGAATGTGAGTTATTATCCGGTTACAATTGTCAGTTAATGACAAACATTTTTCGTGACTACCTGTTAAAAGTTGGGTGACGAAAATTTCGTAACTAAGGAGCGTAATAAAAAATGAGTTAAACGTGGACCATTAGTATTAGACTCAATGACAAATACTTTCATCATAAACATGTATACTAATGACAATTTTTTACTTCGTCATTAAATATATCCAAGTGACGAGATATAGTGACGACAATTCTATATCGTCACTAAAATTGTGTTAATAGTGACGAAAAAATATGTTGTCATTAAATTTCCGTCACTATAGCCTCTTTTTTTTGTAGCGACCGAATGATGCTCACAATCTCCACACTTATAAACTAGCGAAGTAATTTATTGCAGTACTTGTTGGAACATATAAAGTAAAATTTAAAATTAGCGACAGTTTTTCTGTCACAAAACCGTTGCGAATGAACGTTACAATTGTAAAGATGCACTGAATCGTTTTTTCTGGCGATTACTAACGTTAAAAGGGTGTCACTGTGTTAATCATCGCGACTGTTCTGATAATATCAGTTAGCGACAGTTTTTTCTGTCGCTAAAGCGTCACTAATTGCATCCTTTTGTGAACCAATGTGACCATTTGAAGAGGCACGAGTTACCCTATAAATAGGGACATCATTCCAACGTTTTTATCATCAAAAACACATAAATACTCTCCAAATCCATCATAAAGCAAATTAGATTCGATAGATTCAAGTTTATCTTGAATTGATTGTTGTATCATCAAAACAGTCGCACCAATTCGGGCGAAATTCTGTTTTAGGACACTGCTAATTGCAGGCCTCAATCACGTTATTGTAATCTTTTGATTACTGTGTTATACACTTCGTATTACGATTTGTAAATTCATAACAGTCTAAAACAGAATTTTTCAAGATGGATCAAACCATATTGAAATCTCATGTTGAAAAACCTGAAAAATTCAAAGGGTCTGATTTTCGTCGTTGGCAACAAAAGATGTTATTTTACTTGACATCATTGCATGTGTCGTATGTCCTTACTGATTCTGAACCAGTAGATCCGTATCTGGTGGATGGACAGAATGTTCCTACTGAGGCACAAATGACAGACTATGAAAGGGTCGCCTCACAATTGAATCATAATGAATATAATTGCAGAAATTATATTTTGAATGCTTTGGATGATTCCCTGTATGATATCTATTCAACCTTTGCAACTGCAAGAGAGATTTGGGAATCATTGGAAAAGAAATACAGGACTCAAGTTGCATGTTCTAAGAAATTTGTTGTTGGAAAATTCCTAAATTTTAAGATGAATGATGCAAAGCCTGTTGTGAAGCAAGTGGAAGAACTCCAAATCATTGTCCATGAAATGGAAGTAGAAGGTATGGGTATAAACTCTAACTTTCTTGTTGGTTCTATTATTGAAAAATTGCCTCAATCTTGGAAAAACTTCAAGTTATATCTTAAACACTTGACTGATGATATGAGTTTTGAGCAACTTGTTCTCAAAATTCGTGTTGAGGAAGATAACAGGATGATTGAAAAGGCTGATGCAAATTCAATAGAACCAAATGCAAACCTGGTTGGAGAAAGCTCTTCCAAATCAAAGTCCAACCACAAAAACAAAGGCAAAAATGGCGGTGGTTCTGGACAGAAATATTCTAAGGATGGAAAAAAAGATTACACCCAACAAAAGAATAACAACTTCAAGAAAGTTTATCATTGTTGGGTCTGTGGGAAACCTGGGCATAAAGCTAAGGATTGTCGCCACAAGAAAGAGCATGGAGGCGGAAATTTTGGAGGAAACTCCAACCAAGCAAACCATGTGCAGTCTCCAAAAGAATTTGTTGGAGTAATTGAATCCTTCCTAACCACTAATGTTGTCAATTGGTGGTATGATACAGGTTGCATAAAGCACATATGCAGATAAACTTAAATTTGAAAAACTCTATCCTACACAAGAAAGAGAAGTACACAATCTGAAATTTGCTCTA
>BQNB010055452.1:0-39100 GCA_026074375.1 Tanacetum coccineum
TCTTTAGTGTGTTTTCCTTATTTCTCTCTCTCTAACTTTCTCTCTCTAGATCTCTTTAGATCTATACATGTTTGTGTGAATTCGGGAACCTACAGGAAGTTTTGACTTAGTTTTACCTAATGGCATTGTGATTTGTTTAGACAATTGTCATTATGCACCTACTAATACTAGAGGTGTAGTTTCAGTTTCTCGTTTGGTTGACAATAGATTTGTTCAATGTTTTATGGATTGTGGAATTTCAGTTTCAAAGAATGGTGTTCTTTATTTTAATGTTGTTCCTCGTAATGGTATTTATGAAATTGATATGCATGATCTTGTACCAAATGTTAATTCTATTTATAATGTTAGCAATAAAAGAGTCAAGCATAACTTGGACTCCACTTATCTATGGCACTGTCGTCTTGCTCATATAAACAAGAAACGTATTAAACAGTTGCAACAAGACGGGCTGTTAAAATCAACGGATGATGAATCTTTTGATAACTGCGAATCTTGTTTATCTGGAAAGATGACAAAGAAACCTTTTTTTCATAGTAACGAAAAGGCAAAAGATCTTCTTGGAATAATACATACTGACGTATGTGGTCCACTTGGAAATGTGTCAAGACAAGGTACTAGCTACTTCATTACATTCACAGATGATTATAGTCGTTATGGTTATGTTTATCTTCTTAAACATAAACATGAGGTATTTGAAACGTTCAAAGTGTTTAAAATGAAGTTGAAAATCAACTCGGGAAGACTATTAAGGCAATACGATTAGATCGTGGTGGCGAATACATTAGCCAAGAGTTTAAAGATTATCTAAAAGCTAACAGAATTGTTCAACAGCTTACTCCTCCATACACACCACAACATAATGGAATGTCTGGGAGGAGAAACCGCACTTTATTAGATATGGTGCGATCTATGATGAATCTTACAACTCTACATTTATCCTTTTGGGATTATGCTCTAGAGTCTGCAACATGCATTCTCAATATGGTTCCAACTAAAAAGGTTGACAAAATACCATATGAATTGTGGTATGGAAAAGTTCCAAACTTGTCTTACATAAAGGTCTGGGGATGTGAGGCTCTTGTGAAGAGAGATACGCCTGACAAACTTGAACAAAGATCTATTAAGTGTATCTTCATAGGATACCCAAAGGAAATGATGGGTTACTATTTCTACTTCCCACCTGAAAATAAAATTGTTGTTGCAAGGTATGCTGAATTCTTTGAGAAGCGTCTCATAAGTCAAGAAATCAGTGGGAGGGCGGTAGATCTTGAAGAAATTCAAGAAGAAGAAGATACAACACCTTCTGAAATCACTAGCAACATTCCTCAAGAGGTGGAGGGTTTTGAACCACCACAAGAGGAAGTGATTCCGATTCGTAGGTCCGAAAGGACACATCGAGCTCCAAACCGCTTATGTCTAAATGTAGAGGTGGAGGAGCATAGTCTAGGGGATCTTAATGAACCCACTAGCTATAAAGCCGCAATGTTAGATTCAGAATCTAATAAGTGGATTGATGCTATGAATGCGGAAATACAATCCATGATGGACAATATGGTATGGGTCCTGGTCGATCTTCCTCCTGGTTGTAAGACCGTTGGGAGCAGGTGGCTTTTTAAGAAAAAGACTGACATGGATGGTATTGTACACGTCTATAAAGCTCGTCTTGTAGCAAAGGGTTACACTCAACTCTACGGGGTTGATTATGAAGAAACGTTCTCACCTGTCGCTGACATTAGAGCTATTAGAATTCTCATATCTATAGCAGCATACTATGATTATGAGATATGGCAAATGGATGTTAAAACAGCCTTCTTAAATGGTTACCTTGATGAAGACATCTATATGGTGCAACCTGAAGGTTTTGTTGATCCTAATCATCCCAGGAAAGTATGCAAGCTTCAAAGATCCATTTATGGTCTTAAGCAAGCATCAAGAAGCTGGAATAAAAGATTTGATGAGGAAATCAAAAGGTTTGGATTTACTCAAAATCTTGATGAGCCATGTGTATATCAAAAAAGGCTAGTGGGGAGTATGTAGTTACATTCCTAATTCTTATATGTTGATGACATAATCATCATGGGAAATCACATTCCATAGTTTTACAAAGTGTAAAGGATTATCTTGGAAAGTGTTTCGCCATGAAGGATTTGGGGAAAAGCAGCTTTTATTCTTGGAATCAGAAAAATTATAGAGAGATAGATCGAAGCGGATTTATTGGAATTTCAAAAGCTTACATGCAGTTAAGATCTTAAAGAGATATATATATGGATAATTCAATCGTTGGGAGTTCATATTCCCCATAGAAAGGACCTTGAACAGTGAACAAAACACAAGCTGGCTCAAATGCCTAAAGAGGTAAATCGCATGAAGAATGTACCTTATGCTTCGGCTGTAGGATCCATCATGTATGCGGTTAGATGCACTAGACCTGATGTTGCGTTCGCGCAAAATATGACAAGCCGATTTCAACAGAATCCAGGTGAACCTCACTGGACTGCTGTGAAAAACATTCTTAAGTATTTAAGAAATACTAAAGATATGTTCTTGGTTTATGGTGGAAATCCTAGCACAGAACTTAGAGTTGAATGCTATTGCGATGCTGGATTCGAGACTGATAGAGATGACACTAAGTCTCAGACAGGATATGTTTTCGTTTTGAATGGAGGCGCAGTGGATTGGAAGAGCTCCAAGCAAAGTACCACTGCAATGTCTGCTACAGAATCTGAATACATAGCTGCGTCAAAAGCTACCATGGAAGCTGTTTGGATAAAAAAGGAAATTTATCTCATGGGGCTTGGTATTGTAACAACGATAAATTGAACCTTTGAATATGTCTGCGACATTCAGCTGCAGTTCATATGCTATGAAACCTGGGGAGTTCAGAAAGGCGCCCAGGCTCATCAAAGACGATATCATTAAGTTCGAGAGTTCTGTGTTGAAATTGGGAAATAAGGATACTTAAAGTTCACACAGATAACAATCTAGCTGATCCTTTTATCAAAGGCTTTTATTCAAATTAGGATGCTTACTCAACATGTTAGGGGCATGGGGCTTGTCATGCTAGTAGTTTCATGTAGATCTGTGTTTAGTATTTAAGGATAAGGGTATGTAAAAACAATTTTATTTTATTGATAATTGATACGTTTGGTATTTTTTGTTATTTTATATTATAAATAGTGTCTATATTTGCCTTTGCATGTTTAAATCCATGAATAATAAATGTATTATTCTAAATTAATCCGTTGTCGATTAATTAACAATATGGGAATATTGTTTAACTAAGACAATTCTGAGTGATTGGTGATATTAGAGATATTAAGGATGTGTCCACCAAACTTACATGATATTCATAAGATGAGTATTGGATTTCCCCGCCACATAGATATCACTTTATGAGATCGACGTTCATCAAGTGAATCTTGTACGGATGTTTTTTACATAAATCCTTAGACTTGAGTGCATGTTGGTTTAGCATATGTGGATGTTCCTTCTGATATTAGTTTAAGTTGTCTGAAATAAGGTAACTAATAGGACCTTTGATCGAATTGGTTTATGCCACATGATGATGGACACTGTGGTAGTCAATAAAGAATTTGTTTCCTATCAAGATTTGAATTGAAGATGATACAAACTGGGTCCCCTCATAGACAATTATAAGATGTGTGTATGGAGTACATGAAAAACTCAGTTAGATATGTCTCATTGATTTTTCAGTTAATTTGATTACTTCTATATGAGAAACAGGAATCGTTTAAATATGGAATGACTTTGATCCATATCCAATTTAACAACGTGTTTATCGGAAACAAAGGATTGTAAATTTATAAATCATTCTGTTCATGCCCTGTGAACCACCTCGGATGTTTTTGGGAGTGCATTGGGTGTTGCTAGACGCCTTTCCAATGTTATTATATTATTCATACATGTCAAGTGGGAGCTGTGGTTTATGACCAATTTGAATTAATATATGTTTCTGAAAATATTTTCGGCCTTTAAGGGGTCGCAACGTTTATTATGTTAAAATGACGAGTAAATATATTTATGCTTATATATTAAATAGTTATAACAAACGATTTGTTAAAAGTTTAATGTAGTATTAATAATTAGTGTAGACGTTTTTATGGTTAAACATGAGCAGTCTAATTATTTAATGAACCGAAGTTTAAGGGTTGGTTTTTTTTATTTTGTATCCTTAGTAGGCAAGAAATAGAATCCCACAAGGATTAGGATATAAAGTATATATATGGTTTATGTAGTTCATTAGTCAACATAGAACCTTAAATATACTTAAAACAAAAAATCGACCTTCTGTTTTGGTCATTCTTTGTTGACCGGCCATATTGATATAGTGTTTAGATGGAGGTTTGCTTTTCATTCAATCAATCTCTAACCAAATTGTACGAACAACTTTATTTTCGGTTGTCTACTTTTGTGTGATTATTGTATCGTAAGTGATGATTAGGATGAATAAAGAAAGTTTGTTTATACAATACTTGTACTGCTTACCTCGTCGTTTGCTACATACGTATAGTGTGTGGAAGCTTTAGAGGGAATCATACTTTGATTCTTGTGGTGTGTCGGTGGTTATATACTCACGCGTATATAGAAGACGGTGTTTACGGTTACCTTTAAACGGTGTATCGTTTCGTGCTAAAAGGTACATGTTTTCTATCTTGTTAATTATTGTATTCTACACGTGATCATTTATTCCGCTGCGTACTCGTGTTAATTTAATTGTTAATTAGATCTTAAAACCCAACAAAACACACATGAATTTATCTAACTGGCTTCGTTAATGATATTGATTCCAATTTATAGCTTTTAAATAACCCATATGGGTTTACTGTATTCTTGCCTCAAGTCAATGAATACTACCAACAAAACCATAAAAGGTAGAAACTAAAAGGCTCTCTTACGTACCTGTGAACACAAACTTGGGCCTCCTCGTCATTCCACCCCGGGCGTGATGGTAGTTTCAATACATGATATTTTTTGTGAAAACAACTCCCAAGTTTCATTCTGATACGCCTTTTACTGCATCACCTTCACTGTATTTGGACAAAAGAGCCTTCGTATCTGGCAGGGACGGAGGGTGTGTATATCAGAGGGTAGGCCGATGGTCATCATGTGATGTGGAGGGAGAAGCCTACATATTTCATAAACTTACGTTACACTGGTTTACTAATCGTTTATTTGGCCCACCCTCTTTTATTTACATTTCACTCATTTTGTTAAGCCATTTCTGATTAAATGAGTTTGATTACATTCCAATATTCCATAATCATTTTATCTTGGTTCCTCTGTCTCATCTTCTTATTAACAGGTGTTGCTAGGGCCATTGGTTATCATGAACTTTTCTTATTTATTGAAAAATGTATTTAATACACATTAATTGGGCTTATAGTTTCCATAACTAGTTGTGATTTTTAATTTAATGAACTTAAAGTTTATTTATTTAATCGTCTAAACTAGTATTTTGAGCACACTGATTAAACAAAACCCTTAATTAATTACGGTTATAATTATTTTGTTGTTCAAAAAGCAACTTACTTGTGTTCATTTTGTAGATTTACACCTTAAAATTAATTGTATTGCATAGTTTTTGTCGATTTAAAATTAGTTTTTTAACTTTTTTTAAGATGTTGTGTTGCGTTTTTTCTTTTCTTTTGTTTTTTAAATACAAGTGTTTTATACTTACCTTTTTTTAAGTAATTATTGATTTTACATTTCGGATACGAATTAATTTACAAAATTTGCACCTACTTAGCTTCACTAAGACTCAAACACGAATAAAAACTTCCCTTTATCAGACTATTAATTTGATCATATTCAATGTTGTTTGCCTCACTATAGAAAGTGAACTTGAAATTGGAACATTATTTAGTTATCATAATCATAAGCGTGTTTGTCACAAAACACATCTGGGTGATTTGTAAGCTATCTAATTTCTGTAGGATAAAAGCTAAACTGTTTTAGTTTATGTGTTGGCCCATCGTAAATACCCAAAATCTGGCTTTCGTCACTGCGAACTGGTTGGGGGTGTGGACACGAAGAATTGAGGACGATTTTTCACATTCACGGCTGTGGTTTTAGAAATGAATGCAACAATTAGTAATTCCACAATACTAAAATGAAAGTGCCGCTATAATAATTAAATAGTCAAACTTATCCTTTTAGTACTTTTTATCACCTCTCATCGAAGTTTATTTTGGAGAGAATAAAAGCATCTATTAAAATTATTTAAAGTTCTGTGCAGTAATGTTTTTAGCTTTTCATGTTGCGTTGGGTGAAAAGTGCAAGTAAATACGTAGGAAGTAAAATCAGAATAGATAACCAGGTGTTGTAGAATTACTCGAGGGATTGTTTCAGTCCATGCAACAAAGCATAATGCTATTGCTTCCTTGATTGCTTCCTTGTCAGTCGTAATACATAGTTTCACTAATATTTCCAAAACGCCTTTCAAGTGTACAGCAGTTATTGTTATACATTAGTTTAGGGAGTACAACTCGCTAATGCTCGTTAATCTTATGGCCACTTTATATAACGCTAAAACCGGGATTAGTAAATACAACCAGTCATAGAATATGATATTGATAAGTATATGTAGTTGGCTTTATTTGGTTGGTTCCTGTTAGAAGCAAGCTATTGCCATGTATTCTGCTAACCTTGCTTGGGGTCTCTATTGTACTGATGTATCGATCATATTTTCAGGTCCTAAGAGAAATAACCCGATCATATTCGATTCTTCTTGTTAATATACTCCCAACTGGGTTAATTCCTCTGTTTTTTGTTTAATTGTTTTCTGTTTTTTTAGTAGCAATTCCTTGACAACTGTCGTAGTCTTCAGAATTTGATGTGGTACTGGTACTTTTAGAGATAAATAATATGATACATAGAAGACGTTGTGTAAAGGAAATGAAGCAGGATATAAAAGACGAAAAATACTTACTACATTCCACAAAAAATGACGTTCAGAATCCACTCGTCGGATGTAATGAGGACTGTTTAAGGAAATGTTGTTGGCAAGAGATAGCAGTAAGTCCCAGGCGGTACTAGAGCGGTCTTGAGCACGAGCTTTGGGAAGTAACATCACCATAACAACAAGCAAAGGTATAAGAAGAAGACGCGAGGTCGGCGTCATGGATCTTTGAAAACAAATTGTTGATAGAAATATAATGCCTAAAACCATTATTAATATCTTTTACATCTTTACGTTTTGATAATCACAATATCTAAAAACGTATTTACTTATAAAATAAAAAACTACACAATATATATTACTATTAAAAAAAAAAAATATACATATTCATCGTTAAAAATTAAAACGTAAACAAGTAATTAAGAGTAATTCTTCATTTCAACATTTACTTCACTTAAAGCTATGAATTTAATTATTGTGTCTTATTAATGCATTTTATGATCAAAGAAAATTTTTATTCAACCTCAAACTTTTATAAAATATTGTAAACATTTTTATAAACATCACAAAACATTTTCTACATTTAAAAAAAATATTTTATTCAAAATAAACATTTTAAATTTCAAATTTTCGAACCTAAAAAGGCTAGAAAAAGTCCAATAAACACCTCTCCTGAATAGAACAAAAAAGGGAGCGTCTGAAAATGGGCGGCCCCCTTAAATACATGGGCGGCTTTCCTCTGTTAAAGTTATAAGGGTGGCCGTCACTCCTATTTAAGGGGACCGGCCATCAGATCCGTTCCTCCAAGATTGTATTATAATACTTCGACTATTCCCCAACATTTTTCTTACCTTTTGCACTCATTCTTTCTGTTCTAAAACTGCACAACACATCTCTCTTAAATCTTTGATTCATTTAATCATAAAGCGTTGTTTCATATGTGATGCCCAAGCTTTAATTCCATCTAGTGCTAAGAGAAGAATACTTCCATCATCAAATGAGAAGTATTACACCTTTAGTGTGCATCCATCAGCAATTTTGTTGCATCCATATAATATTTGTAAATCAATGTATATCTTTAAGTTGTGTGTAGTAGCTAGATCTTTGTACTGATCTGTTGTAAGTTTAGTTGTAGATCGGGTTGGTGATCTTAACAATCAGTTTGTTAGATTGTTTTGATATAAGTAGTGTGGTGAAGTGTTAGTTTTGAAGTTTGAAGAAGGTTGTGAAGTTTGTGTATAAGAAGGTGTGTGGTGTTGTGAAGAAGTATCGTGGAGTCGTGAACTAAGTCGTGAAGTTGTGTTTTGTTAGATTGGTTCTAGCTTAAAGATTTGTAGAGTCTTGCGACATTTAGACTTTGTGTCGTAAAATCGGTGTAAAGCACGTTTGAGTGATGTTTTCTCCGCCTTAAGGGTTTGTTGTTGATATAGTGAAGAAAAACTCTCAGTTTGGTGCTCGGGGAAAGTGGAGTAGGCGAAGTGGTGTGCTTCGTTGTACGGTAACCACATTTAAATCCTCGCGTTGGGTTTGTTGTTCTTTACTCTTATCTCTGTGTTTTTACTTTATCGTTTTCATATACTTATATTTGTCATATTGTGGCAGACCTTTGAATTCACAAATAACAGTCGAATCTAAGAGGTTTTTTTACAAAACAATACATAAACCTTAATTTATAGTGAAGTGCGAGTTTAAAACTATTCAACCCCCATTCTAGTTTTGTTCAATAATGTGGTATCAGAGCCCGCTTAAACAAGATTTTTTAAACATAATTGTATTTTAAAACTTGAATCGATATATGAAATCGGAAAATCTTTTTAGAAGGGCAATCTATGCAAAGACACAACTATTTGAAGTGATGGATTATATATTGGAATAACATGGACTATTCGAAACTTATGTGAAATGTTTGAAAAGATCTAGATCTTGGGCATGTTATTACGATTGGTGATTTCTCTCCTATTCTTTTAAATCCGAATACTAAAAAGGATGAAATTATATCTTGTTCGATAAACAAGAAATGTAAGGATCTAAAAAGTAACTTGCTAAAAATAGTTGAAGCAGAAATGGGTTATTTATATATGCTTTACCTCGGTATAAAGAATATAAAAGTTTTTTATGTGTCAGAAACCGCAAAGAAATTTGTTTTGATACTTTGTATAGCACTCATCAAGGGTAATAATCATAGTCAATAGCTAACAAAATGAGGATTGTGTTCTAGTTCTATAATATGAACAATTTACATGATTCCGGAAGGGGAATGTTATAATGCGATTGAGATAATGCCTTTGCTAAATTTTAACTCTATTAGTTCTATGTCTGAAAAGCACTTGATGAAGGTTTTTTAGCATGAATTAGTATTAGGAAATTCTTAGGGATTGCATCCCTAAATGGCGTGCCTAATGTGTGTCACGGCAATTATGAATCAATAAGAATCTACACTCTGTGCTGTTTGTGTACGTTCTTATTGGATATATTTGTTGTTAGTTATGATGAGGTTAATCTAGAATTGACTACGAATATCCGTCATAAGCAATTAGAGAACTAAGTAGAACCCTTTTGCCTTAATATTGCTAGAATGAAATCTATGTGATGATAGATAGTTCAAACTTACTGATAGTGATGATGATGAATACACCTATGGTACGGAGAAACTTCACGGAATTTCTTCAAATAAGCCTAGGACGATTCGTAGACAACATTATGAAGAAAGAAAATCATCCCAAAGAAATTAAAGATGATACATAATAGGAAAGTGTGAAGAAATACGTTTCAAGTGTGTGTAGATTCCTACAAATATATCTCATCGGAGAATCGTCCGAAAACAATTTATAAATATCCAAATCAAAGTCAACAGTTCGTCGGAGGGAATCTTGGGAGTGTGATGTAGCGACGATGTGAAGATAGGAAAAGACAATGACGGAAAGTTGGCTATGGTTAAACTTCAATGGTTTGGGCTTCTATTCTCTGGAAATTCTGTATACTTCAGTGATAGTCCAATTCATTACTAGAGAAATTTTGATCTTAGTTTGTGAGTATGTAGTTAAACTTTGCAATTTAGGACTGTAAAAGTCTTGGCTATAAATCTATATACTGCTAAAAACAACTAAAATTGATTTGGATAATGTGAAGTACTTGTGAATTTAAAAGATGTAGATATTATCATAGGGTAGAAAATGTAAGGAAGTATTTGAGATATGTAATTTATGTCAAGAATCTTAAGCTTGAAAATGTTGAAGAAGATCTTTAGAAATGAAATTCTAGGCTAAATCTTATTTAATAATAGGTAGGGGGCGGGGTCCACTCACTTAAGGAAAATAATATTAGTTCTATCATAAATACTTCTCGGAGATAAATCCTGGATTAGGTTTAGAAATTTTTACCAATGCGTTCACCATGTGCGATAACCAAACAAGTTAATGTATAGTTTGTAAATACTCAAGTAGGCGAGTCGAATAAGAAAAAGTGTATTGTTTCAAGCACTAAATGTAATTATACTTATAATTATACTGTAAAATTTCTCTTGAAGTAAGATGAGGTAAAACATGTTTGTACTAATACCCTCCTTTAACCCGAAGGCGGTTTTACTAAACCACTTGAGGTCTTCAATATACCCACCTCGAGATAAAGACTAATAAATCGCCTCTGTACTCGGTCTAAAACACCTCCTCAACTAGGAGAGACCAAGGTAGACAAAACTATCCTAATCACTTAATTAAAACATGTTTCATCCATTTAGTTTCACTCAATGTGGAAAGTTTGATCACCAGTTATGTGCCATAACCAAATCTAAACATTTGCGGAAACAATAACTTGGATATATGAAAACATTGGGGACCAAATGGGCCTAAGCCCATCACAAAGATTGAAGGTGGTGTGCTCTTCTACAAAACATTTTTATCACGGAATTTAGGAACTCATAGATAAGGCTCCCATGAAACCACTTATCAGTTTCTACAATTAGGGAAGCATTGATGAAGATAATTCTAAAGACTACAGGTATGTGTCTTTTATATCTACGTTAGAATATAGATTAATAAGCAAATATATATGTATTTACAATGCACATTGTAGTGATAATTAGTTCTTAGAAAATAGTAATTAGTTCTCTAGAGATTCCATTTGTTGGTTCTATTAGCTTTGAAAGAGACTATGTTCCCTATGAGCTATTCATTCGTTATCAGTTTATAGTCATTGTCTACAAAAAGGGAAAGTTATCTTCTAATGACAACTCATAGCAAACTCACGAAGAGAGGAAAAGTAAGCAAGTGGTTAACATTTAACATCAGGAAGTGGATTCGTCTTTGCGCGCAGTTCATAGACACACTATATGAATTGAAACAAAACTTCCCTTCGATTCCCAACGATCGTCTCGGATCCATGTAACCTCATCTACGTCTATCGAAATCAACCTTGTTCGATATTCTCAACTACGTCTTGCTATTTCATTGTATTTTCCCTAATTCCATTTGTTTTATGTTTCGTCTCAAATCGAATCAATTAATTATCTTAGATCAAATAAATTAAATTCCTACCTCGCAAGAAAACTCATCTCGAAATCACCTCTCATATTGACGTTCTGATATAGTCTCGTTCCGAAATATGTCAAAGATTTTTTTTTTAAATTGTCAATATTCATTCTCACAAAAACTAGCCAAAAATCGAAGAAAACTTTTTTTTCTCAGAGGGCGACTCTCCCTTGTCTATTAATTAAGAGGGACGGCCATTAATTATTTTGATAGCTGGAGTAAATTGGGCGGCCCTCTGAAATAAATTAAGGGACCGGCTTGGCTACTGAAATTAAAATAAAATATTTAAACACCATTTCAGAAGTATTTTGTATATTTACTCCTCAAACACCATTTCACTCTTCCACCATTTTTCCTCTGCCCCTGTGAGCGGTGAAAACCCAGCTCCTCATTACCATCAAAAATCAAACTTCAATTATCCAATTACAATATTCGCAAGGAGGTAATACTAATAATCGATCACAAATCTATTATAAGTTTTTGCATCAATCTTTTATTTGATTTCATCTAATTTTGCGTCTTCAATCAAATTTGGCAGGGGTTCACTTTGTTCATTTTCATACTTTTCATTTTGGTCTAGGATTTCCATTTCTATATTTGTATACCGTAGTCATAGGAAACACATACATTCTTGATAGGAGTGAATCTAAAACACTATTTGAGTCACAAATTTTTTTTTGCGTTCGAAAATTTTCTTAAATTATAAATCGAAATTTTTTTTCTAATCTTAAAACAAAGTTTATACGTTGTTTATTCATGCCAAAAACATGGTAAAACAACATTACTTTGTCCATCAAACGTACATTTCTGTAAATGTAATACTTGTTGAATCAATAGAGAAAAATGTGTTATCAATAATAAAGGGGTGTTTGTTGTAGTTTTCTTAGGATCAACTTTTAGAAAGTGAAAAATGACCAATACACCATGAGTTTTGTCACTTGTGTAAAAACACTTAACTAGCTTGTAAATGAATGTGTCATCAAGATATATAATGTCATAATTTGTTGATATATTTTGCGATTAGTATGAAATAAAGGGTGGGGTTGTGGTTGCAACCTTTTAAAACACGATTTTTGAATAAAATAACACAACTGTTAACTTTTTATAAGTTAAATATAATAAAACTTGGATACTTGTCAACATGATATATACTTGAATTTAGTGTTTTGACAAGCTAAAAAATTTATTTTAATAAGGGTGTGTTTTGTTCATGGTCTTGATGTTGAAATATAACATAATATATTTTTTTTGCATGCCGAGATTAAGTCAAAAATAAATTAAGGAAACATATGGAATCACTTCTTTGGATGTTATTTTTTCAGTGTCGACAGTAGAGTCCTTACTGTCCATATTTGTCTATTTTCCAAAACTTAATTCCATTTTCACTGTATTTTTTTTGTATAACATTTTTGTATTGTTGATCAAATTGTTTAGGTGACAAAAGATCCAAGAGCCACGTACCCACCGATAATTCGTCCCTATACCAATTTCTACATCACCGAAAAGTATCCAAAATCCCAGGCCCATATCTCTACCAATTGCCAAATTCTACCACAAATCATTGAATAATTCGAAATTCACGTAAAGGTCGTGTTGTTGAGTTGCAGCCGTATTGTTACAAATCCAACAACATCGAACGTCTCTTCACAAACATTCGCTTTGATTGCTCTGTTTTAATCAACGATACCGATTGTTTTGAGATTTATTCGAGACGTTTATAGTATTGTCACAGTTCAAAACCGAATATTTGAGTTATGACTTTCCTTCATCATTCTTTTTTGATTCAACATGAACTTTCATTACGCTCGTACTCATGGTCAATTGTCGGTCAATCCTCAATAATATTCCTTTTAACGGTCAAGCCGTCTTCACCAATGAGTGGGACCTTGTATCTCTTGAGTATTCTCAAGAAACCGAGGGACCATATTCCACCGACCTTCCTACTCCCGACGACATTCATCGACTTCTTGAATTGGAACGTGTCATGGTAGACCGTACCATTAAGAGTCAAACCGCCACTCTTACTCCAAATCAAATCCTCACTAAAGAACTAAGCCCTGACATGAAGCAATGGGAAGAACTCATTCGAGAGAATGTGTTCAGACTAGGAGGACATCGGGACCATCTCCCCGCTTGTCTTGCTCACATGTTGTATTGTGTTTTTGCCGAGGAACAATACAATCTTGCTTACTTCTTTGTCAAAAGAATCAAATGTGCTAGAGCTAATCCAACCGCAAATCTTCCATATGGCATGTTCTTGACTCGTCTTTATCGACATATCATAGAAGCATATCCTCATCTCGACAATGACATTTATGACATTGTTGATCGAGTCATGCGTCCTTTTGCTCTTAAACAAACTCGACGACCTCGAAGTGATCGTGGCAAGGCACGCCATTCCGTCTCTTCTTCATCTTCTCACCATCAAGGCACGTCATCTCATCAACATGACGATGATGATGATGATATGTGGCTTGAGATATTCTTACTCTGCTGCAAGTAAGCCATCTCCGTCACCAACTATTTTACTCTGCTTGTTACCTCTCATCTACCAAACACTTACAAAATGCCCTAAGCCTTCTCTATGAGTCGATACCAATGAAACTTTCTGTTTGACCGATTAAACGATTTGAGCTCAACCAAACGCAACAAATGCATAAGGAGATGCGCGGAGGTTTCAAGTCATTTGGAAAGGCACTAAAAGGAGTGTTTAGCAAGAAGAAGAAATGAAGACATAGAAGTGGAGTGAACTAGATGGCTAAATGTAGTTTAAGACAATTTTTAACTTAATTATGTGTATGTTATTAACAACTTATGTGATGATCATCCGATTTATTCGAAAAAACTTATATGTTGGTTATCTTTCAGGTACTTGTTTGCTATGATGCCTTAAACCTTTGGTTGTTTTATTAAATCAATTAGCTATGCCACTTTGGTTTCATGATTCAATGTGTTTATTATATGTTACTCCCTCCGTCCCAAATTACACAGTTTAAGAAAACATAATCATTACTGCATTCTCTCTCTTACTTTTTTTATAGAATGACAGTTTTACCCTTATGGAATTAATTAAAGCTTTGAATAAAGTTTGTAATTTCTAGTATCATTAAGGGCAATATGGTAAACTTGCTACATTACTCACAACTATATTTGGAAAGTGACAATAATTTTGGGACAACCCAAAATGGAAAGAGGGACTATTAATTTGGGACGGAGGGAGTATATGATTAAATGTGCTTATAAAAACTCTATAGGGCTTGCTGCAAATAAACCACCAAAATAAAAATACCCTCACAAAAATTCTGAGAAAAATCGATTTTCTATGAAAAATGGAACCAACAGTGGGCGGTCCCCTTAATTTTAGGGGGACCGCCTCCTATTTAAGGGGACCGCCCATAGATTTTCACGGGTAAAACAATATTTTTCTACTTTTTGCCCACTTTTACCTTGTATCAGCTATATTTGCCCAGAATGCTCGAACAAAATTTGGAATATCCTAAACTTACTCAAATTCATTCCATTTTCAAACAAATCTCTTCTTATAAATTCCCTCCAAATGCGTATCACCAATTCACCATCTCCCTCATTCATCATGTCAACACCTAATCCTCCATGGCCTCCACTAAGAGCTCTTTTTCCAAAGTCTCAAGAGATATCTTGTGCTATTGATCTATGAAGTAACGCCCTCGGATATTCAACATTCCGCTACAACCCAGATTTGGGGGTGTTACATCAACTACCATCACCTAGTGCTCCTAATGCACCCTCCAAAACACCATCAACCAAAGATACTTTCTCATCCTCAATTGACTACATACCCAAATCACCAACCTCATCAACATCACTTTCACCCAATGGTTACTTGAACTCACTAACATCTCCTCCTCCAAGAGTTTCTCCAACACCTCCAACTCAAGAAAATGCATCAATGGACATCACTCTCACCCTTTCACCAATCACCCCACTTGATGTCCAATTTGATACTCCATCACCTTCACCACCTATCTTTAGTCATCCCATTCCTTGGAACCTTCTTCAGGCACATGGATATTCTTGCTTGTGTTGCATTTACAATTGTACTCTCATATTTGGGTTAAGAGATGAACTCCAATATATGTTTTCATATATTGAACATATGCTCTCACAACCACCAACAACCATCATCCCACCACCTCCACCATCTTCACCAAACTAAACATACTCTATGTTTAGTTTCTCAAAATAATTATCCATCCACCATTTTGCAAGCAAGTCCTACGGAGCTTTACTAGTTATAGGACTCTTTGTAGTTTAAAATTTTCATGAATGTTAGCATGTTATTTTCCTTATGTATGCTTGAGTGTGGTTCACACACTATTTTACTTCAATGGATGATTATTGTTGGTTGCATTACTAGTATGCCATATTTTTCCTTCTTGCTACATGTTAGAAATATTTGTATTGTTCTAACTCGTTTTTGTAGCCAAGAAACCATAGCTCGATTCCTTGGTGCCCTCGAACGAGGGGGAGCACACATCAAGGGGGAGCATTTATTCTGTCGATTTAACTAGCAATTCTCGACGATGTCTTTTTTGATTCTACAAAAAGGGGGAGAAATGACATAAAATTTACTAAATACTTGTTTAAAAATAATTTTACATTTAATGAGTTTAAATTTTGTAATCATCAAAAAGGGGGAGATTGTTGATAAAATATAATGCCTAAAAACATTACTAATATTTTTTCACATCTTTACGTTTTGATAATCACAAAATATAAAAACGTTCAACGTAAAATTAAACGTAAACAAGTAATTAGTAGTAAATTCTCATTTCAACAAATACATCACTTAAAGGTATGAATAAATAAATGCTTAATGCATTTTATGATCAAAGGAAATTTTTATTCAACCTCACACTTTTATAAAATGTTGTAAACATTTTTAAAACATTACAAAACATTTTCTACAATTAAAAGAAATGTTTTATTCAAAATAAACATTTTGAAATTCAAATTTTCGGACCTAAAACGGCTAGAAAAGTTCCAGAAAATTCCCCCTACACAAAAGACAAACTGGGGAAGCCCTAGTCTTGGGCGGCCCCCTTAAATACACGGCCGACCCCCTTAAAATTAAGGGGACCGCCCACCTATTTAAGGGGACCGCCCCTAGGTAGACGCTCCCCCAGTTTGTCCTATAAATACTGGACTTTTCCCCACAATTTTCTCACCTTTTGCACTCATTCTTTCTGCTTATCACTTTATGGATCGACGTCATCAAGTGAATCTTGTACCTGATTTTATTTACATAAATCCTTAGACTTGAGATGCAAGTAGGTTTAGCATATGTGGATATTCCTTACATCCTCAAGTGAAGAAGTATTACACCTTTGTGTGTTGTTGCAATCTTATTGCATCAAAATCAAAACGTTGGGTAAATCTTTTGTGATATCTTTTATTTATGTGTAGTAGCTAGATCTTGGGCGATCTTTATAAGTATAGATAGATCGTGGTGATCTTACCAAGTAGTGTTAGTTAGTTGTGGCATAAGTAGTGTGGTGAAGTGAAGTCGTGAAGTGTGTCGGAAGTCTTGAGTTAGAAGAAGTTGTGACGTTGTGAAGTCTGAAGTATGTGTTAGTGATAGATTGGTTCAAGCTAAGATTAATAACTCGACATTTAAGCTTGTGTCAAAAAATCGGTGTAAGCAACGTTTGAGTAACGTTTTTTCACCGGTCAAATGGAGCTTGTTACATAAGTGAAGAAAACTCTCGATTTAGGTGCTCGAGGAGTGGAGTAGGGGCGAAAGGTTGCTTTCGTTACCCGAACCACATTAAAATCCTGCTGCGTTGTGGTTTGATTGTTCTTACTCTTTACTCTTGTCTACATTATCTCCTCATACTATCATATCAATTGGTTTAGATAAATATATGTACATAATTGTTGGCAATTGTTGAATTCCCATAAATTCAAATTTAGAATTTTTTACAAACACTTCAAAACCTTTAATTAAAAAGCGTTAAACTATTCAACCCCTTATAGTAAGCTAATTTAAAAATATCATTAGTGAGAAGCATTGGATTAAAATAAATAGGGATATGGTAACTATTAATCTTGATTTGAAGACCTGTAGAATTAGTTTGTTTTTCTTTCGTAGTCTCGATTTTTTTTTTAATCATTTAGACACATCGCAAGTTCTTATAAAAAAGGTTCTAACAGTCTTTTATTCTGGTTTTTGGCGATAACTAGTACTGTTATATAGGACAGTAGTAACTCACTAACTCCTGACATGATATGAGACACAACTTCAGATCAACACCAAAATAAACAAGTTATGATTAAACATGTTTGAGATGTAAATTGATCGACATGACTGAACTATTTCTTGAATGGTTTAGGTTTAGGTTAATACAATCAACTTGTTCCATTACTATATATGCTAAAAGTGGAACAATACTACGGGGGTGTTTACTAAATTAAATGGTAATATATGAGGGTCTTACCTAACCACTTATTGGGGAGACTCTAGTTTTAATGAGTCCCACAATTAAAATGTATTAAGGGATAGGCCCGCTAATTAAGCGGGAATAAGAGAAAAAGAAACACTCCCTACGTGGTTTTGCCATCCCCAACTACTGTTACTTCTAGGAGCCCAGCCCACTACCTTTATTAGCCCACCCCAAATGGAAAAAAAAACAATTCCAGTGGCGCAAAATAAAAAAAAAAACTTATAAAAAGACCCTCAACTTTTAACTATTTACGACTTTTTTATAGAATAAACTTTAAAATACTATCGGGAAGATCTTCGAATTACGAACAAAACGAGCCCAATATTGCAATGCTTCTGACATACGCACGATTTTATAAAAATTATTGAAGTTTAATATAAATAGAAAAAAAAGTTACAAAACGTACCCTAAACTTTTAACTATTTATGACTTTTTTATATAATAAACTTTATTTATCAAATATACAACGCATATCCACCGATTCATTCAGATCAAAAAATACCCGCGAAAAGATCTTCGCATTGCGAACAAAACGAGCTCAATATTGCATGGCTTCTAACCTACGTACGATTTTATAAAAAATGTTTAAGTTTAATATGTTTAAAAATATATATACTTTCAAAAGACACCCTAAACTACCGTTTTGGTCTTTCAAGCCCCGTTAACGTTTATAAAATTTAATAATAAAATACTCGCAAAAATTTTAGGACGTAAACGACGTCGTAAAAACGACGGACAAAAATTTACCCCAACACAAAGTATTAGCCCAACAAACATAAAGACATGGCCCAAGCCAAATATTAGTAAATAAAAAAATAATTTACCAAACAAACCCTCACACTAATGCAACAACTTAATACAAATTACCATTGAACTTTTACCGATTTTCGACTTTTATATATAATCAACAACATTATTTCTCAAATATGGAGTCACCAAACAAAATAACTCGGCTGAAAATATCTCCGAAATGGGCGAACAAAACGAGCCTAATATTGCAATACTTTTGACATACATACGATTTTAAATAAAATGTTGAACTTTAATATATATTTAAAAAAACTTTCAAAACACACTCCTAAACTATCTAATAACTTTAAAATAAACCACAGGGGCTAAAGACTGCAAATTTCAAAAGTTTGAATATATAATAGACTCCAAAAGCTTTATAACTATTTACGACATATTTATATAACAAACTCTCTTCGATAAATATCTAACTGATATCCAACAACTTCTTTGATAAAAAACGCTTTTGAGATACGTACGAGTTTGTAAAAAATTTCGACGATTAATATACATTTATAAAATATATTCAAAGCACACCCCTAACCTATCTATCAGCTTTAAAAACTACCCTACAATTTAATGAAATCTAAATATGTAGAAGTGTAGATAGTCTAGAGGCTATTTATTGACAAATCTATGAAAGTTTACTTTTTACAAAAATTATTGGCTACACAACTACAAAAATGCAGCTTCGAAAAACAAACAAAAATAGCCTCGGCGCAACGCACGGGCATTATTCTTTCTTTAAACAAACTCAACACGAAACAACAAGCAGAATATATATTCTGCAACCAAAGATAAATAAACCCGCCGCAACGCGCGGGCCATATTTCCTCTCGTTTTATTACAAAAAGAGTAAACTTTTTATGTTTATCTTTTAATGCATAGCATACACATAAGAATTTCACGACAGCTTATATTTATACATAAATATGTATTGTGCTAGTCTGAAATATTTTAGCACTCGCATTCTAATATAAAACACTCACCTTCAACTACACAAAGTTGAAATATGTGAATCCGCCGGCCTATCAACTAAATACGATATTTTGTTTTTTTAAAAAGGCATCAACTAAACACGATATAAACAAAGAGCGAACTGCAAAAACCATTTTCCTGGATTGTCAGATTTGGCATTTATCATGTTTGTCAAAAACTATTAGCAAGTATTACTCGTTTAAGACCAAAAAACCATCATTTTAAAGAAGATTTTTACAAAACACTTCATTTATTCAGAAATGTAAAGTGACAGACATTTGAGGTGTTAAACTAGAAAGTTATTTGGAAAGAGACGTTAAATACGATGAATATAAATTTTGGCTGAAGTTGACGTTTTGAAGCAAAATTGCGTCCAAGTTCTCTTCATATTCAGGGCTGTGGATCCCACCATATATTATTCATTCTTCAATTCAATTCAATGTTTAGCCTTCTTAATTTATTTATTTATTTTGTTCCAATTGTTTATTTTGTCCAAGTAGGTTTCAATATTTTAGTAGGTCAATTTCATTTTCATATAACTTCAATGTGGGCATGTGTATTTATGTGAGTAGCTATTTTTGTTAAGCTATTTATCACTTTTATATGTGTATTTGTTTCTTAAAGTTTTTCACCTAACAATCTTACTTTAAATATGATCATTTATTAAATGTTTATTATTCACCGAATAACAAGTTTATATATAACGTGAAATGTGGTGTGACAGCATGATCAAGTCTTACGTCTTAATATTTATGATGTAGCCTTTGCATTTTAAGACGTGGCTTAAGGCGGCACCAAATATGCAAATATTTATTTATTTATTTCATATTTCATATATATCGTGTTTACGAGAAGCGTTGTAGATAATGAATAACGTTAAGATACTATTCTTACATGTAGTAATCTTCATTAAATTTTTTTATCATAGTTGAATCCAAAAAACCCGTCACGCGTCACGCCTTAGTGCACCTTATCGCGCATTTTCACGTCTCATCTCATGTTATGCCTAGAGTTGACGCCTTGGTCTATTTCGTAACGTGGTGGTCATGCCTCGCGCCTTGGCACTACCATAACGCGCCTTTTAGAACCCTGCTAGATAATAAACATCCAATCAAAATGGCAAAAGTGCTCCTTGTGGTTTATTTACGATTGCAAGTACAATTTTCGAAAAATTGCAAACAATGTCCTTACTGTTTACTTTTGATTATAGAAATAGTCTCTTAGTTAAATTTAAGAACTGTTTGTGTAACAAAAAAAAATTACAAAAATGATTATCACAATCGTCGCTTAAACTTTTCCCGGTACTAAGCTAAATATCGAGTTCTACTTCGAGATAGAGCCAATCTAACACACTACGTATTTTGTGGCCTAAATACTAACCTATCATACACATATGATACACACGACACACAACACAAGAGATACAAGATAAATGATTATCACAACCGTGATGACAAAACTAAACTAATAACACTTAAACTTCACGTCTTCATTAGTGTTCATCTTCGCTAAAGAGTGGAATGAGTTGATCACTTGTAATGGATTATGAAACAAGTATAATGATCAAAGAATATGAAAATGATAAAAGCTAGAGAGAAAAATATTTGTGAAGAGTTGTCTAAAATAAAGACTTAAGGTTGCTATTTATAGGCAATATTTAAAATTCAAAATTTGTCCCAACCAGCTGTACGTACGAATCCACGGATCCACCATAGCCTGGATTCGTCCATTGGTTTTCCTGGATCCGTAGGGTGCAGCTGGGACAACTTTTGTCTTTTATGATTATTTAACAAAATATTATTTTGTACTTACAAATCTAGTTTATTTTATTCTTCTAGAAGTAAAATATTTCTTTTCAGTAATAAAGAAAAATCTTCCAGATTTGGGAAGATTTGAAAAGATTTAGAAAGATTGTTTTCACTTATGGTTAATCATATTTTATCTTACATGATTAATATAACTAGCTTATAATTAATAATGTGATTACTAATCAATTGATTATAAAAGTGTTATTAGCAATGATAAATATTTTTTCTTTGATCATTAACCACGTTTAATAATGTCATATTCATACCTTAAGTGATTTGTCGACGTCAAGTAAACTTTCGACTAAATAACTTGTTTACGTAAACTTTTACGTAGTATGACATTATATTTATTATTATCAAAATATGAAGATCATTAAATATAAATATTATTTTTGCGCGAATATTTGTATTAACAATCTTTCCCTTTTTAATGATGACAAAATATAAACTCATGCTTATTTAAAAGTTACTAAATAAGTATTTAGTAGATGGGTTCATATATCTTCTCACCCTTTTTACGAAGCAAAAGTGTTGTAAGAGGTGCCACTTGGCCAGAGCTTGTTTTGACCGAATGCTAAAGTGGCTTGGTGACGAATGCATAAGTAAAAAAAAAAATAAAGACTATATGCAAGCGCTCCCCCTTCGGTGTATGATCCCCTTCTTGGGGCACCAAGGAAGTCGAGCATTAAATGCGTTCTATCAAAAAATAGTTAGTAGACAAGTATATATGAGTATATATATATCTATATATATAGTAGGGATCTCGTGAGAAATTAAAAGTAATAGATAGAGAAGAAATAAAAAGGATTTCAAGCCACATAATACATTTTAAATAGGAGAGAGAATTTTTAAATGGGAGTGCACCAATTTGTAGGTGCATCTAAAATGTGTGGTTGTGGTTTCTTCTTATCATTCTCATTTTAAGTTTTCTTCTTATTTGATCCTAACTATATATATATATATATATATATATATATATATATATATATATATATATATAAATTATATATATAGAAAATATATATATATGACAACAACACAAGCCATATTTCATAAAAAGAAATCAAGTACACCACAACAACTTTAAACAATGTTAAATCCATTAAAAGGGAGAGAGAACCATAAAATTTGGCTATAAAGCCCATAAGATAAAGTTAAAAAAACTAAAAAAGAAAACAAATTAAAAATCCTAAATCTTGGGATACCATCTTGTCTCCCATATAATCCGAAGGGTTGAGGAACCACGAAAATGGATTTAGTGCGAAAAGTATGGTGGTTAGATGAAGATCCAAGGTGATGTTGTATGTAGGAGCAAATGAAATTTTTTGTAGGCGTTGTAGTTTTTCAACTTTGTTGTTACAACATCGACATGAAAGTATATGAGGGTTGTGATTGGTGTTTGGGATCAAGTGATCCGAATTGTATGTAAAGAGGGTTACACATCCATTTTGTGGAGCATGTTCTTGGATGTATTCAAACATGAGATGCATTTCGCGTAATAGTAACCCAATTTCACATTGAGAGTTACTACAACATTAACATGTCATGAGATGAAAATTGGCTTGTTCAAAGACTTCGGGTGGAATGACATTTGGGTTAATTTGATTTGACTTGAGTTTTAAAAGATGTTCTTGGATGATTTACCTTTTGATTGTTGGTGTGGAATCATTTGAGGAGATAGACATTTGAGTTATCTATCAATAAGGAAATGAGAGTTTGAGGTTATGAGTGTGTGTCTTATAAAGAGTATTAGGTGTATGCTTTGGTTTGAAGGTTCTTGGATTATATAGAAGTTGTATTTTATCCTAGACGTTTTAAGAAAACACCTAGTATCATATAACATGAATATAAGATACAGTAGACCAAGTTAAATATCAACAAAATTCGGATTTTGGTGCCAGGTCTAGTAACTCACGAATCTACCAAAAGGTGACGGATCTCCATTATGGTGGAACCATGGATCCGTAACACCTGCAAGTTCGACCAGAACCTGTTTTTGTAGCCAAGATCCAAAACAAATATCATGCAAAATATAATAGCAACCACAAATTACTAAATATAAGTCATCGTGCATGCAGTTTCCAAAATAACATAGTTTCGCATGTAGTCAAGGCAAGCATACAACAAGATAATATCACATCATTTCAGAATAACAATTCATGAATCCTAGAGATTAAACTACTCTTAGTTGAATAAATCCATGTTTTACCAATAACCAAGCAAGGGAGTAGATTGGTTATAACTTTAGGCCGATGATGGTGATTTAGGCATTTCAGAATTAACTTCTTTATCATTATCTCTCTTTTTCCCATTTTTCCCATTGATAGAATTCATCATTCGATAGTGTAGAACGAAGTGCAGTTTGGAGTGAGGACAAAATAATTTTAGATGTTTAGAAAGAACGAATTTGTAAAGACGAGTAATGAGTAAGCCATATAGGAGAGGACAATCAAGTCGATTTTTCACATTCTCAATTTTGTGAGCAATGAAGTAGGCAAGACTAGACCCTTGACGTTTTTTGAGATTATAGAAGCACGATGGCAGAGCATGCATCTATGGAGTATTTTATGAGTGTCAACACTTTATGACATTCTCCCGATGAATCGAGTTCCAATCTTTGATATTGGAAGAAGATTATCCCTTTGAAGACAATGATCGGTTTAGTGAATTTGGTAGACTTTAATGGAGATGCAAAATGTTTGAATTACATCTTGGATATTGCTTGGAATGGTTGCTTGATAGGAGACATTTTTTTCAAGAGTTTGTTAATGAGAAGCTCTAGTAAACATTCCCTTTGAGAAGATCAAGTTCCTTTATATAAGGAATTTGTAGAACATGACCAAATTTTTCGAGTGTCATGATGAAGTCTTTGTTAAGAATGGTGAAACCAAAAGAGAGAGACATGTCATTCACATTGCGAATTAGTTGGAATTTGCGATAGAACTCGATGAAGAAATGTGGACAAATGTGACCATTAAGAGTAAGAAGACAATCAGATTGAATGTATTTGAATTGGTCAACAATGTCATTACCAAAGGTGAAGGAAGATTCAACGTGTCTACCTTCATGGATAAGATGATATTGAAGGGTTTTAAAGGAACTTTTGACATCATCCGGAGTTGACTTTAGGTGAAGGATTTTTGGTATGTAGGCTTTGGTTCTTTTGTAGTCGGGTTTCATCATTTCAAGCATAATTTAACCTATTAATTAGTAAATATAATTAACATTTTATCTAGCTAGGTAGGTAATTCGAAAGAAAGTTAACATACATAAATTATGTGGATATGCGAATTTTTACTCATAGTATATATATGGCTTACATATACATGATGTAGTTATTCGCAAAACTCTTTTTGCTCTATCTCTCCAATCGCATGGGTTCCAAGATAGATGTTGGTTGCATATCTGAGAGATTATTCATGAAGCTTTATCGTTTTTAAATTTGTATTAGCAATGCAATTATGATTATTAAAAATGCGATTTGGGGTTTTGAAGACAGTGTACATTACACTACTTTGTGTAAATTCATTTTAGTAACAAATATAGTGTTCAAGACTCTTGATTAGTAAGTGTTAGACTATGTACTAGACTATCATGCCAACTCTTTTGCCTTTTATGGAAAGGAAAAAAATATTTCAAACTAAGAATATGAAAAAGGAAAACTTACAATTATGATTGTTGATATCTTGAGAAGTATAGATCTATGTTAATTTTGAAATGATGTTGGCGGGAATGTTCGATCTTGGGTGATATGAAAGGTAGGTGGTGGAGTATTATTGAAGAAGAAGGCAAGTGGTCCAACAATTTTAACTGTAGGTAAACACTGCTGAATCACATATCAATCCTAGACTGACGGATCTCCCATCCGTGGATCAGTGGATTCTGAGACTGAAAATGGACAAAGTTGATTTCTAATCAAATTGAGACATGATGTTGTGTTTTTGGGCAATTGAATAGTGATGTAATATGTATGAGGAGTAAATGAGTTGATTTTCAGAGTTAGACGTCAATTTTAAGCGAAAACGTTGCAACTTGTCATGAAATTTCTCACGGTTGAATTTCAAACGTATCGATCCTACTTGAATGAGGAAATTTTAGCATACATTATGGACCATTGTCTAATAACAAATCAATTCTGAACATTTAGACTTAATAAAACATCGTCAACACAAAGTGTGAAAATTGTAATTTCGTGATTTTTTCTTTCGTCTTTTTCCATCGATTTTCGTAATTTCATGAATTGACCATACATTCGATTTGAAAATATCTATGGTCATTTTACTGAATTTTCTTTATCTAGTAACAATTCTAGATCTTGATTACGTTCTTGATCGAAGAAGTTTGATAAATTGGAACTGTAATGAGAATAACGATCTTTGTAAATAATGGATTAATACTTCATTATATTTTCCGCTTACGAAAGTTTTGGAGGAGGGAGGATCACTAATCAATGATGAGTTCCATCATACCCGACAAATTCCTAAAACTTAATATTAAATACATCACGTTGTTAAAGGCATATTAATATATCAACGCTATTTAAATCTCGGATGCAACTTTCTTGATAGAAATGTTGCCCTTTTGAACATTGTCGCGAAGAAAGTGATGACGAATTTCTATATGTTTAGTTCTAGAATGTTGTACGGGGCTTCTACTTAAGTCTATTGCGCCTTTATTATTCCACATAATCGGAACGTCGTCGAGGTGTATGTCGTAGTCGATGAGAGCTTGTTTCATCCATAGTGCTTGTTGACACGCCTTTCTGGCGGAGACGTATTCGGCTTCGTTTGTGGAGATAGCAAGGGCTGTTTGTTTCTTAGAGAACCAAGATGTTAAACAACATCCCATGAACGTACAAGCACCACTAGTGCTCTTTCGATCAACGTACTCGCCCGCGTGGTCAAAGTCGGCATAAACTATAGTTTATATTTCAGTTCCTTTTGGATACCATAATCCTAAGTGGGTATCTCACGTAATATACCTAAATATACGCTTAACGGCTTCCAAATAGGTAGTTTTAGGATTTTCTTGAAAACGCGCACATAAGCATACACTAAACCAAAATATGAGTCCTACTTGCAGGTTCAAGTACAAGTACTACCTATACCAAGAAATCAAAACCACATACATTTAAGTGCTATCCAAGGGACGTCGGCTTCATCGTCCATAGTGAGCTTGATCTCCGTTTGAACATCGGCGTATTGTTGGTTTAAATCTCCCAACATCGAACTTTCTTTAACATCACCTTGATGACTTGATTGGATTGAAAAATATTCCGTCTTCCATTTGTTTTATTTGAAGACCCAAGAAGAAGTTCAACTCCCCCATCATACTCATTTCAAACTCATCATGCATGATTTTTTCAAAATCATCACATAAATTTTGACACGTGGATCCAAATATAATGTCATCGATGTATATTTAAACAAAGATGAGATGTGATTTAAATTTCTTTTGTGAAAAAGTTTATCAAAAC
Organism: Tanacetum coccineum; assembly: GCA_026074375.1. Taxonomy (NCBI): domain Eukaryota; kingdom Viridiplantae; phylum Streptophyta; class Magnoliopsida; order Asterales; family Asteraceae; genus Tanacetum; species Tanacetum coccineum. Next base: position 26,979 of record BQNB010055452.1, read on the forward strand.
CATTCCTATGAATAATCTACGTGTTTAGTAAAAATGCTTATATAGTCTATCAACCAAGCTTGGGACTACTTGCTTAAGTACCATACAAAGCCTTTTCAAGTTTATAAACATAATTGGTTTTTCAAAATCAATAAAGCCCGAAGGTTGAGCAACATAAACCTCTTTGTTTATGAATTCGTTTAGAAAAGCACTTTTTACTTCCATTTGGTACAATTTGAAATCATTTTCACAAGCAATAGCAAGAAGTATTCTAATATACTCTAACCTAGCTATCAGAGCGTATGTTTCATCATAATCTATACATTCTTGTTGATTTATATACTTTGGTCACTAATCTAGCTTTATTTCTAGACACTATACCGTTTTCGTCTAATTTTTTTCTAAAGACCCATTTTGTTCCTATGACGGATTGACACATGGGTAAAGGGACTAAATCTCAAACATCATTAGCTACAAATTGATTTAAAATTCAACTTGCATAGCTACAAGCACAACTTTCATCTTTTAATGCCATATTTACATCTTGGGTTCTAAGGTAGAAATGAAAAACAAAAAGAAGATGACTATGATTGTTGGCTTGTTGATCTTAATGTCCTTTTATTAAGAATTACATATGACTTGTTCCCACAAGTGGATGAATTCCTTAGACTCTAACTGTATAAACGACATTCTCATCTTTCTATCAACTCATCTTCTTCATTATTATTGTTTACTACTTTAGTATTATTTTTAATAGCTTCTTCTTCACCAACATCATCATCAACCAATCGTGATAATTTTGTAGGAGGAGGACTTTCATCAAATGTCACGTTAAGTGATTCTTCGACTTTCATTGTAATGTTTTATTTAAAACAACATAGGCTTTACTTATTTTAAGAGTTAAATAACCTAGAAAAACACATGCGTTAATACTTTGGGTCAAGACTTGGTTAGCTAGTTCTTGATATTCTAAAATGAAGCACTTGCTTCCAAAAACTTTAAAATATTCTAAAGAGGGTTTCATACCTCTAAATATTTCATAAAGGGTTTTTCCTAGTATTGGTCGAATTAAGATTCTATTAAGAATGCAAGTAGACTCATCAATGGCATTACACTAAAACTTTTGTGGAATGGATTGTTCGTTTGACATAGTCCTAGACATCTCTTGTAAAGTTCTATTCTTTCTTTTTACTACCCCATTTTATTGTAGAGTACGTGGAGCCGAGAAATTATGAGTAATGCCTTGTGCATCACAATAAGCTCCGAATTGTAACTTCATTGTCAAATTCCCTACATGAACCGGTTCTAGATATCAACTATAGAACTGTCTATAATGTGTTTTGAATTTTCCCGACTTAATAATTCAAAGTTCTCAAATGGCCTTCATTTTTTGTTGTTTTTAGAAACTAGTTCCATGTAATCAAGAATAATCATCTACTACTACTAAAAGTGTTAAATTTACCTCATAACTTTTAATTGGCCGACGGACCAGTAAATCCATATGTAAATTTCTTGACCATCTTATAGTAGAAACCATATTTATTAGCTTTATGAACTTGCAGGCTTGCTTCCATTTTGAAGCATCACAAAAATTTTATCATACTTAAAACTTTTAGTATTAGTCAAGTTTTTCTAAACTTAATATCTTTGGATGATAAGACTTGATTTAAACAGCATAATTGCATAACCAAGTCTCTATGCCATAATGGTAGAATTATCCACTACCAAGCGCACATAGATTTGGTCTTGAGACTTATTTCCTATTCCTTACTTATAAACCATTTTTCCTAATCCTATTTCTTATGATTTTACCATCTTTAATTGATTTCACCTACATCTTCCGTAATGAAGACTACAACTTATGAATCAACAAATTTGAACCGACACTAAGTAATTAAACACTAAGTTGCCTACGTATTCCACGTTGATATAGTAAGAGAGATTTATTAAAAGATCTTACCTTTGCCTATGACTGTTTCCTTTCAAGTTTCTTCCAAAGACAAATCATTACCTCCGTCGCTTATGCTGTAGGTAGAGAATAGACTTTTTGTTACCAGTCATATGTGTGGGAGACAAACCTCTACTTAAATCATGTCCGGCTCTATTACACGTTCTTCAAGCATACCTATTTTTTAACAAAAACAAATTCAAGGGTTTGGTCCCTAATATCTCATGGGTCCGAAAACGTTAGTGTTGTACATCCCTTGCAATTGTTTCAATTGATTAGGATATTGAAATGGGATACAATTTCTCATGTGTACAAAGCCTTGACTTTGGTTGTTATTCTAATTTATAGGATAGAAATTTTGGTGAATTGGTTCTCTAGAGTTTCTTCTAGGTTTAGGTGTGTTATGTCTTGGTTGAGAAAAGTTATTTCATTTAGGTGGAGGTGTTTTCGACCTAGACTCGGTTTTGACGTAACCCAAACTGCTTTTAAGAGATGGTTTTAAAGACGGTTTATTTGACTCTTCAATATTATTATGTATTAATTTCTTTCTAGAAATGACAAAATCCAATCTCGGAGACATGGGTGGGCTAAAAATGAGTTATGCCACTTTTTCACTGCTTGACAGATCCACGAATCCAGGTATGGTGGATCCGTGGACCTTTATGATGGATCCATCATATGCAGTTTCAATGGACGACCCAACAAAGTTTCTGGTTTGAGTTTCCGTCTATTGACCTTTACTACTATCGAATCCTAGACCATTTACAACTAGATGACTTTGATATTGCTAACATTTTCTCTAAATGAATTAGCGTTTTAACAAATTTTACAAACTTAACTTTAGTTTCCTTGAGTTTAGCATTTTCTAACTTAAGTTCTTGACACGACTTACACGTAATATCAATTTCTTTATTTCTCTCAAGTTTCTTAATTTTCTCATTCAACTTTAAAGGTTCTTTTTCTAAAAGATCTATTTTATTTTTCAAAATTTTATTTTTGTTGATGATTTTTAAGCTAATTTCACACAAGTTATCATATTCCATTTGCATACTATCATCATTGTAACAACCATGATTTAATCAGGTTAGTGATACCTTTAGAAAGGGATAAGAGTTCATTTGTGTGATTTGTGTGTGCTATGTGTAATTTATGTGTGCTAAGTGATTTGAATAGGTGCATGATATCGTTTTGAGGTGTATGATCATCTAATTTTGTGTGCGTTTGTGTTTGGTGAGGAGTATTCCATTTGTTCATGTATAGTGATAATGGAAAGAGTGGCGTATTGCATGCAATGCTACGTCAATAGTTGGATGATTTTGTGTTAAGAGTTTATGGAAAATGTATTATGTTGGAGACAAGTTAAGTGGGTGAAATATAGAAGTTTGTAGCAAACTTTCTAAATATAGAAAGTGAATTATGAAATGAAAAGTTATTTTTAGAAAGTTTAGCAAGTAGCATTTATGTAAAAAGGTTTACCCAAATTAGCTTAGGTTTATTATAAAAACTTAAGGTAATGAAGATAATTAGTAAATAAATAATTAAAAAAAAACTAAAATATATATATATATATATATAAAGGGATTATTCGGCCAGTTTAAAGAAAAGAAAAAAAAGAAAACAAAGTTTGACTATAATTAGGATTCTAAGGATATAAATACAAAACCAATAAAACTATAAATCCACAATTTTCTCTTTTCTCTTCCTTTTTTCTTTGTTGATGGCGCTGGACCAAATAAGAAAGAAAAAAAGATTTTTTTTTAATCAGATCAGTTGGGTGATTTAGTGTTCAATAATCAATTGGTTTAGTGTGTCGTTCACTCAGTTATGTTTAGTTTTCTTTAAATCATGTAACAATTCATATGATGGATCTAGGGTTTGCATAAAATTCAGATTAGATACGAACTTTAATGATGGTATGATTATTAGGGTTTAATTAGGATATTATTTGTGTAAGTGGTTAGAGTTAGATCGCTTTAATTTGTGATTTAGATTTGAGCAGAATTTAGTTCTGTGTTCAACTGATGATATCTAGATGTTAAAAATGTGTTTTGATCTGATTCCAGTGCCTAAATTGTAGTTCAAAGAGTCTATTTTTCAAAAAGTCTGGCCTCGATTGATTTGGAGTTCTGGAAACTGGTTAAATATTGGTTACAAGAAAAGTTGTCAAAACAGTAAATACTGGTCAGAATTAGGTCATGTTTATGAGGGTAAAACCCTAACTTAAAAGTGGAATTAAAGAAACCCTAGAAGGATAGCTTTTGATTGTTTGTCTAAGTATGGTATTTAGGGCCATACATTTTAGGGTGCAATCAGAAGCTCCGAATTGGGACAGTTTTTGAAGTTTAGATTATATTTGGGATAGTTGCACAAGTAATGAGTGGTTGAAATCATAAGGTAGTTTAGTTAAAAAAAAACAACACATAAATTAACATAAGGAGATTTTTGGTAAATTTAGTTAAGGTCAGCAAGTAAGCGGTTTTTTTTGAGTTAGTAGAAAGATACAATAAAAGTTTGACAGTTTTTGAATAAAGGTGTAGTTAACTAGTGTTAAAAAGTTTAATGAGTTGTTAAGGTTAAGGAGCATGGTGTTGGGGTGACCCCATATGGTTAATCATACCTTTAAGACATCCATACATATGTGTGGTTACAGGACAATATCATTATCTTAGGTCGCATGTAAACCGGTTTATTATTTGTATATTTTGCATGAATAGGAAATTGGAAGCAGCGTTTGGAGCTTCAGGTGAGTTACTAGTCCCACTTTTTATGTTTGTTAAACTTGGGAAGGAAAGATGCAATGTTGAAATGGAGTTTTTGATTATCTTTGGATTATGTGTTTAGTGTAAATGCAGTGACTATTATGTGATTGATATGCGTTATGTGCTACATGTTGTGTGATGTGATATTGATGTGTGAACCTAGTCAGGAAGGAGTTGTTGCCTAGTCAGGAGGATTACTTTTGGGTATCCATGGCCTGAGCTAGAGGGAAAAAGTGTTGTTTGAGGGATCAGATGGGTACGACTACCTAGTATATGATTTGTTGGTTTGATTTGATTGAATTGTATGTTAGCTTGTATGTTAGTTAGCATAATTATCATGTAAAAGTATTGTTTTATAATCACAGTAATTGGGATAAATGTTTCAGAAAATTGATTGAATATGGATGATCCTAGAAAAACCTATGTTCTACACTCAACCATTAGTTGACGTATAAGCACCATGTTCAGGAATTCATCAGACTGAGAGGTAAGTTAAGGAAAGTGGCTAGATGACCATAAGCAGCTGGTGAAGTTTAGTTCCGAAATTTTGTTATTTGTTGTTTTGGCTGATGAATGTTTTGTTTTGCTTTTGTTAGGAATAAGAAATTTTTGCATGTCATGACTTTGGCATGAACTGCCTTTATTTCAATATCAGAACACCTTTTGGATTTTTGTTGATGTGTTTGGGTATGTTTCATGACACCGAGTGTCTATAGCCATGTATTTTTATGCATGTTTTGGTTCCTTTCAGTAGACGCCTAATGTGTTGTGATAGATCCCTTTCTCGTCGCGCCTTGCGTTCGCCTTGGGCTAGGTGCGAACAATATTGGTATCAGAGCTTTGTTTATAGAGAAGTTGTGGTTAGCCAGACTATAACCTAGGGGTCCTTCATGTAGATGCATTTAGGGCTTAAGGGTTAATGCTATAAACCCCCCCCTGCTATGCTTTCCTCTCATTTGCGTAGCTTTTATATTTTTCCTATTTTGTTAGTTTTTCATTTAGTATTTTGTCTACCATTTACCTGATATGAAATATATTACTATCTTAATGTATTGGAAGCTATGTTTGATGATCCCCAGCCCGTAAAAAGTCCGACTGTTGGGGAAATCGGTTTCCCAACTAGACTTAAGCGTTATAAGGATCCATAAGAGGAGCCTCTTGTGGAACCGAAGGAGATATGATAGTTGATCGTTTATCGGATGCACGTAGTAGGGCTGGACCCGCAAAGTCGGTGATTCTTGCGGAGGCAAATTCAAACCCAAGCGAGGCCTAGTATAAGTTTATCCCGTCATTTATTCATCATGTTGTTATTGATTATTTTGTTCGGATATTCCGTATTTTAGGAGTTGTTGCGAGACTTTCTTTCCTTTATGTCGTTTTGATTTTATTTTGATATAAGTAAGTACTTATTTGATGGAGCATCCTTTATGTGTGTGGAGTGGTTTAAGATGTGCAATGTGGTATATGTGATTATATGTAAATATGAGTTGAAAATTGTGATTAGTCTTTTGGAAGTATAGTACACGTTGAAAGGGAGGCACTTATAATTAATGGTGGCCACATAATTAATAAAGCATCGACACACTTAGACTTGTTACCCTGATTGCATATATTTGTGTTTTGTTGTAATGTGTATTGGAAATATGTTTTTGATATATGTAAATACATGATAAGATGGTTGTATGGGTAGAGAAATTTATTCTGCTTACCCAAATAGAAGGATATGTTTAAAAATTAAGTTGTAATAAGGTATAAGTTTCCTTCTAGTTTAAGTATTTGCGGATACCTAGTATTAATATTGAAAGGGGATAGCTCGTTGCTCGTAGTTGTTCAGAATTCCTAAGTCTAAGCATAACAGCCCTTCAATACGTACTTTGTATAGTAAGGACTGCGCGATTTTACCCTATTCCGACGTGTGATGTATATTGGTTGTTCGGATCTGCTCATTCGGATATAGGCGTGATTAATTTGAAAGTCCTTTCGTTGTAGTGATTCACTCGTATAAGTATCAAACTTCCTTTGAATTCCAAACATATTATGGGAACATTACTCCCTTGGTGTGTAATCACCTTGTTTTTGTAACCCGTTTGCGACTTGTTATATCGATGCTTTTAGGTTTGCTTTGTGAGCGCTATTTTGGATAAGACCTTACTTTTCTTTTGGGACGTAACGTCTTGCATGAGTTTTCTTGTAACGAGTTCGTTTGATTTTTATTGTGATATATGGTTCCTGGTTTTTCTTTCGGTTTTCATTCAACAATAGAATTGTGTTAGAGGTCTGTACGGTGTTTTAACATCCCTTTTGGTATTATGGTGTCCTTTGTTTGAGTAACATATTTTATAATTGATGTCTAATTATAAAAGCCCTTTTGAAGTATTGTGTTAGTGTTTGGGAAAAACCGTGTTTGGTGAAAAAATAATAGCCAACAGTTTGCTATTTTCACCAGCGGTTTGCTATTATACTTTGTAGCGGTTTGCTGATTTAAACAGTGGTTTGAATACAGGTTGTGGCGGTTTAACAATTTTCTTGGCTTAACTGAACGTTACTTTGTCCAATTCAAAAGTCCGCAGCGGTTTGACAAAGTTTGGTAGCAGTTTAGTTAAACAGTCATGTCAGCGGTTTGTTAAAGGAAGCGATTTGTCAGTTCTATAGCCAGCGGTTTGACTATTCTCATATGGTAGCGGTTTGACTCAGATAAATTGGCAGTGGTTTGATAGTTTTCATATGGTAGCGGTTTGCCAGTTTTCCTAGCCAGCGGTTTGCCACTTTGAATCTGCCAGCAATAACACAAACTATTTGTTTCGTTACACCTTTACACCTTAGCCTACCCAGTTAGATTAAGTCCATTTACAGTTGCTAGTTGCTTAAAGTGTAAAGTATGTATTTCTCGAGTCTTGTGTCATTTTCTATCTTTGGTATGGTTGGGAAAAAAATTGCACATTGCAAATGGGAATGTAAAAAGTAGTCAAAACTCATGTAATTTTAGTACCATCATAATTATTGGTATGCCAGAAGAATGAAGAATTGCCGAAAAAATTATCCAGAGTTATTATGATCGTGAAGATGGTGAAATTACACTGAGATTTGTAGTTAGTATAGTAAAAAAAAAAATTAGAAAACGCGCAAAAAAAGAGGAGGAAAGTTTGAAGATAATCGTTTCGTAATGCTCAAACCAAAAAAATTATATGAAGGATCATTTATTCGTTGACACGTATTCTAAGTCAACGATGTAAAGTTTTGTATAAAGTGGTAGATATCGCCACTTGTCTTGTAAAAGTATGTAAAGTATGGGATGATTGGGAAGTTGACCCTTACGAAAATGCCAACTTAGGTTGTTGTTTTTTTATCTATGCTCAAGACGTTTATGTAAATAGTTGTGTCTTTATCATGGTGACGGTCGAGAAAAGTGTCTAGCAACTTGTGCCTTATTTGGTTTGGACTTAATCTATTTGCTTCGTAACTTTTATTTAACAACAATTTATTTCCCTTTCCTAATCATTAACCTTGGGTTTTTCACGAATGAGGATGTGATCGAGTCATGCATGTCTATTCTGTCGTTACGACCATCTATGTGTGATTCAGCTGCCTTGTTTGTTTATTACTTTTGGTGAAAGTTAGAAGATCCATACCCTATATCATTCTTCATTCTAACGCTTGGTTAAACTTGAATGAAGATGTGACACACATGTCTATTTCGTCGTTACGACCATGTATGTGTGATTCAGCTGCCTTGTTGGTGTGGTACTTTTGGTGAAAGATTTTTAGAATGATCAACCATAAGCCTTATAAATAAAACCCATTTTACCTTTAAAAACTTGTTACTCCTATGCTATAGTGGTGGAGATGTGTATCCTTACTAAGCTTATGATAGAATACTCATTATGACTGAGCAATTGAGCGAATTAGTTATATGTTACCACATAGATTAGTTGAGTGATTTGAGTGTTTTCATCTTCCTATTTTGTGAGGTGTTTGGTTGTGTACTTGTAATTGAACGAATAAGTGCTTAACAAAAAAAATCCTTAGGGATACATTTTTATAAACTTCTAAAGGATACTTGAGGACAAGTAGGATTCAAGTGGGGGGATATTTAATGACATCAAATAACGTTACTTTTATAGCATCATTTATCCCATGTATTGAAACTCTTTTGTTTTTATATTTTTCAAAGATTTGTTAATTAATAGTTTATACTTTAGAATTTGCAGATATTATAGAGTACTTGAGTGACGCATAACACTAAAAAGGCAGCATTCTGGAGCTTAAACAAAGATATTTTGAAGATTACTATTCTGACAACCAATACGCCGTATCCATCAAGGAAGGTACGGCGTATCTGTGCCTGCACTCACTAAAGACCATGAAGGAATCAAGATCCAATACACCATATCCAGGAAAGGCAACACGCCATATTCAAGCTATATGGAAATACAATATTCTAGAAGATATCAAACGTGGTCCCTACTCCAAGAACCCCCTAATACGCCGTATCAAACATATTGGATACGCCATATTGAACCGACTTCAGACCCTATAAATAGAAAACTCAAAAACAAGTTTTGAGTGTGCTAAATCATATTCTCGATACCTAAACCATAAAAGTCAATTTTCAGAAAAGAAAAGAGCAAAAGAGGTCAAGCAACGCGATTCATTCCATAGGAGACAACGTGTAATTTCTTATACTCTTGTAATCGTTCAGTTTTTGGTATCATTCGTTAACTCGGTTAGTTTACCTTGGCTAAATCATTACTCTTGTATTAATTATGACGTTTGAAGGCTAATACCTTCGGGTATTAGCCATTGTTATGAAGATCTGAATGTTTGGTTTGTTTATCTCGATTTCTTAATTTATCGTTGAATTACTTGTTTATGTTTATCAATTTATACTTATTTACGTGCTTTTGTATGCGACCTATCATTCAACTAGATCTAGTGATACGGACCAAGTAATCTAGATGCCGGGATAGCTCTCCATATAGTGACTTATACATCTAGAATCATAGGATCACAATTAACGACCTATCTTTGCTCTTTGATTGTGAGCTTAGTTGAACCATAAAGTGACCTTGGTTTCAACGAGTATGTTCTTGATTAATTGGTAAAGACTTGGTTAGTGGACTACTAGTGTATGAATTGCCATTAAGCAGTAAGTGGGTAAAGTCTCTATGAGCTAGGGTTTAACAAGATCACCATTGCTTTAATCCCTAAGATAGATTATAATCAGCAAATAAGGATGCTTTATGCGGATGTGTTTAATTGTGACAGAATTATACGTGTCTAGGTCTTAGGAAGAAGTAACGCCTAAGTCTTAAGAATGATATGCCGCCTCGAGATAAGTAATCATTGCACTAATAAACAAACTAACATTTTGATTGGATTAATAATGGTTAATACAATTTTCTTATATTTGGCTAGATCACTTTTTTATCTTCTGTTAATTTGCTTGCGTGTGTTTTAGTGTCTTGAATTGATTTTAGTCACCACAAAACCTGTGCCAGTCTCTCAGGCTGAAAACCCCCTTATCCATTAGATTTAGGAATTAACATAGGTTTAGCATAGATTAGACTAACTTAGATTAGAAAAACCAAAGTATTAATAAATTAAAAGTGTTCCTCGCTCTAAGTGTTCGACACCCTACTTACCACGAAACTCACCCCGACCGGGTACACTGCCCGTTAAAGTGTTGTTTTTGGTTAAGTCAGCAAAATATATATTTAAAACTTGAATCACAAATCACACCCCTAACTACAACACATCAGCGCAATGCACATACTAAGAGTTGCTTGACCCACTTTCATAATGTCATGCAATGTAATCTCAATTAACAGATCCAACACGTGCGTATAGTAAGTGCACATGCAAAGTGCTTTTTGCGCTTTCATTGTAAAAAACAAATGAGATAATGTATGTGTAGTAGGAGGTCGAACTGCAACTAGAAAAAAGAGTCTCGAGCATCCTACTATTTCTCGATTTTATGCTAGTATGCGTTCATTTTTCGTCTTTCATGTTAACATGCGGGATAAATATTTAGTAGCCAAGTTATAGTAAAGTAAGCACTAAGGATTGACGTGTTGGACCAACAAATTTAGTAAGCACTAAGTAAGATAAATATAGTTAACTGAAATCACTAATTCGAGTTCTAGTTAAGGACATGGGTAACCGCAAACAAGTGATATGGTAGGTTGATAGGTGCCTATAAACTTATGGTATATATTTTTGTACAGTGACATATGCCTTAGGTGTGTCTTATTGGCCGTAGTAAGTTTTATTGTTAATGGATTAAAAGAAACGAATATAGTAAGCACTAAATAGGGTCTGTCAACTGGAATATAGCAAATTTTACTTTTAGTACTTTGTCCTGCTATGCACTCTGTCACTCTTGGTATGTGCAAAGTGATTATTGTGCAGAAATATAGGAGAATTTTACTTCTAATAGGCCTTTATTATGTGTTATACATAATTATTAATTGTTATAACTGAATGATATATTAACTATTGTTTGAACAACCCGCGGAACAAAAACAAGAAAAACAACAACAATGCAAACATAGATTGACTGACTGTGCCAATTGCTGATCAACGACCACATATGCCCATCACGACGAAGATTAGAATATGGAAGATTGAAATGCCAGAATCGCTATTTAAAGACAGTCAACGAAGATACACTGGATGAAGTACTGGGTAGGGAACACATTAGTGCTCACTAATTATGTATTTAGTTTGCTACTATGAAACATATATGTAAATGGCAAATACATGTAATCTTTCATTGGTTAAGAGTGGAAGATCTCCACTCAATTCTGTCATTAGTGCCTGCGGTGTAAAATGGATGGGTTTGATTTTACATGTTATAACGGTTAATAACATAACCCAAATTGACCGGTCCGAATCCACTTGACACCTCCCTGTTGTCTTTCCTACATGTTAGGTTGTTGTCACAATGAGCAAGTTAGTATTCATTTTTCCAAGACTTGCAACATTGCGATGGACATAATACTTCCGTAGACAAACACCCCACTGCGAAGCGCGAGATTAAAACTTCGTTTAGATACAAAATACGAGTAATAGACAAAGAGTTAACTAAACTTTTTTTTAAAAGCGCCTAAGCACTTAGCTTTCATTTTGTTTAATTGGGTTATTAAACTTATATATGAAATATATTGTTCTATAATTTGGGTGCTAATCGGAGTGACTTAAACATATATTTTTGGATAAGTTAAGTAACATAAATGTCGTGTTTTTAAGGGTAAGCATGGGGCAGTTTTGGGGTAAAACCAAAAACCGAACCGAAAATATTGGTTTTTAAAATTTGGAAACCGTTTGGTTTTGTTTTTTTTGGTTTTGTCTTTTCGGTTTTTTCTAAATCAATTTGATTTCGGGTTTTTGGTTTTTCTTAGCTTTTAAATTATCCACTTTGTTAAATCGAAAGTTAT
>BQNB010055453.1:0-39099 GCA_026074375.1 Tanacetum coccineum
ATGAATTCAATATTGAAGAAGAAGAAAAGATTGATGATGAAGAAACGATGTATGATGATGAAGACGATGAGGTCACTAAGGAGTTGTATGAAGATGTGAATGTGAATTTAGGAAATAAGGATGCTGACATGACCGATGCTGATCAGGGTGGAGCAGATCAACAAACTGCTTCTCAACAGTCTGGATTTTAGCAAGAAGAGGAATATGCTCATGTGGCACTTACACCTGTTCTTGAAACACAGAAGACTGGAGATCCATCACAAAGCTCTTCTATATCATCCGACTTTACAAGTAAGCTCCTAAACCTTGATAATCCTTCTCCTACTGACACTACGATTGCTTCCTTAATGGACATCATAGTTCATCATGAAATCACATCAGTTACAACCATTCCTCCAGCACCTCCTTTCTTCAATCTTCTACAACAAGAAGCAACACCAACTCCTACAACAACAACTTCGGAGACTACAACATTACTTCCTACACTTCCAGATTTTGCTTCTGTATTTAAATTTAATGAAAGAGTCTTCAACCTGGAAAAAGATGTGTCAGAGATAAAGCAAGTTGACCAGTATGCTCAAGCTCTCTCCTTCATTCCTGCTATAGTTGATCGTTACATGGATAACAAACTTGGAGAAGCGATAAACAAGGCCATTCTAGCACATAATTTGGACTGCAGACAAGAAGCTCAAGATAAGAATAATGCTTACATAGAACTCGTTGACACGTCAATGAGAGCTCTTATTAAGGAAGAAGTCAACACTTAACTTCTTCTGATTCTTCCTCAAGCAATATCAGATTTTGCAAATCCTGTGATAGAGAAAAATGTTACATAATCAGTGGAAGCTATTGTCTTGATAAGGTCTTCATCACAACCAACGTCTACTTATGAGGCAGCCGCATCACTCTCTGATTTTGAGCTTACGAAGATACTGATAGACAAGATGGAGAAGAACAAGTCATATGATAAAGCTGACTACAAAAAGAAGCTTTATGATGCACTGGTCGAGTCATATAACACTGACAAAGATCTCTTTGATTCATATGGTAAAGTCTTTTCATTGAAGAGGAGTCAAGACGACAGTGACAAAGATTGAGACCCCTCCGCTGGATCAGACTGAGGGAAGAAAAGAAGGAAATCGAGTAAAGATGCTGAGTCTTCCAGAGTTTCAAGGTCAAAGGAAAAGAAGTCTTCAAGTACCTCTAAAGACGCCTCCCAATCTCAACATAAGTCTTCCGGCAAGTCTGCCCATGTAGAGGAGCCAAGTCATATTATTGAAGACTCGGGCATGAAACAAGATCAGGAGTTCGTCACGAGAGACAATGATGAACAACCCGCTGATAAGGAGGTTACCAAAGCCGACTGGTTCAAGAAACCCAAGCGACCTCCAACTCCAAATCTTGATTGGAGTAAGAAACGACAAGTTGACTTCCGACCTCCTCAGACCTGGATAAGTCAAGTTGCGCATGCTGAAGAACCTCTCACTTCATTTGATGAGCTCAATGATACTTCATTTGATTTCTCTGCATTTGTCACAAATCGGCTTAAAATTCCAAATCTGACTCAAGAAATTTTGGTTGGACCGGCATTCAACCTGCTCAAAGGCACTTGCAAGAGTATCACAGAATTAGAGTACCATCTTGAAGAATGTTCCAAAGCAACAACTGAACGACTTGACTGGCATAACCCTAAAAACAAACCGTATCCGTTCGATCTCAGAAAGCCTCTTCCGTTAATTCAAGATCATCGAGGACGCCAAATTATCCCTAAGGATTACTTCATTAATAAAGATCTGGAATATTTGAAGGGTGGAGACTTAAGTAGACGATACTCAACTTCTGTCACTAAGACAAAGGTTGCTACTTATGAGCTCAAATGGATCGAAGACTTGGTTCCCGAATTGTGGAGTCCCGTGCAGTTGAAATATGATCAACATGCTTACTTTGGCACTTCACACTAGGGTCCCAAACGCTAAAGCTTCTACGGATATGCAAGTAACTTGACTTCGTCTAAAGATGTTTACTCCAGAAGAAGAATTATTGCGGTAACCAGACTTACAATTATGAAGAAGTATGACTACGGTCACCTGGAAGAGATTGAAGTTCGTCGAGATGATCAGAAGCTATATACGTTTAAAGAAGGTGATTTCAAAAGACTACGTCTACAAGACATTGAAGACATGTTACTTCTACTCGTTCAACAAAAGCTGACCAATCTCACAATCGACGAACGGTATGATTTGAATGTGGCATTACGTATGTACACCAGACGTATTGTCATTCAAAGGCGGGTGGAAGATCTTCAATTAGGTGTCGAAAGTTACCAAAAGAAGCTTAACCTCACTAAACCCGACACATACAGATCGAATCTCAGGAACAAAACTGCATACACTTTACACTCAGAGCCTCATGGAATAATATATGTAGATCAGTTTAAGAGAAAAAGATTAATGTGCGCTGATGAACTCCACAAGTTTATTGATGGCACACTCAATGATGTTCGAACTGCTCTACATGACATTGTTTCGGGAATAAGAATGAAATACTTGCCAATGAGGAAATGGAGTAACTTAGAAAAGAAAAGGGCTCGGGTTATGGTTCAGGATATAGACATGCAACTTTATCAGAGAAGGTTAATGCGGAATCTAGAGAAGTTCATTGGTGGAAGGGAATACGGGAATGATCTCAGGCTACTAGAAAGGACAATATGACTTTGTTATATTTTGTCTCAACTCACTTTAGGTCAATTTATCGTATATAATAATCTTGTGAATATGTATAGAAATAGTGTAGACTTAAAATGTAGGCATACATAGTGTTTGAGTATGAATTTACAAGAATTTCTTAGTAAAATTCATTTCTTTTTCTAATATCATACTCAAACACCTCATATAAAACCCTCATAATTTGAAGGGGAACATTAAAAATGTTCCTAATACGGCTTGCTAATAATTGGACATTTTTCCCCCCGAAAGCAGTTATATTTGAATCAATTGATATCCAAAATATCAAGAGATTTAATATTTTTGATAAGAGGAGAAAATGTGATTAAAATATTTGGCTAATAATGTGATTTTTATGATCTCAAGTGTACTCTTTCCCATATATGTGCTAAACTCTTTCGATTAATCGATCCATATATAAAGGGAGAGCAAATGGTTAAGTAATTGTTGAAATGTGGAAGTACCAAAGACCGACTATTTAAATTACTGTATTGGAGTCATAAGGTGGTTAAGTTTAGGTATTCATTTTCATGATCCAACCAGAACCGGAGGGATTTACCCAGGGATACTCCACTAGATAGTGTAGTAGTCCTTAGATATGATAAAAGAGTAAAGTGAGAATAAGGGGAAGGTGCAAGACTGAGATGGAGCTAGTATGAACAAACCCAACTATGATATAGTTATGATGTCTTGGTAAGCGCTGAAAGGTTGAGGTATTAAAATAGAAAAAGTTAAGAATAAAAGAGTGAAATGAAAGAAGCCATTCTTTACACTTAGCAGAACGGGTCAATACATTTGCTTGTCAAGATCACAAAGATGATTGCTGACATTGAAGACTGACATCATGGACCCAGTAATGCAATACACAACCCTCCCTAGCCACTCAGAATCTCTTAAAAAAATTTTGTTTCATTTCTCACAGAGATTACACACATTTCTATCAACTTTGTCACTCCGAGTTAGTTGGTATTGAAAAGGTGGCAGTCTGCTCCAGCATCCGATCAATAAACCAAAGTGCACTATTGAGTCTAGAGCCAAAATAAATCATCTATAAAAATCTAGGACACTTGTACAAAAAATTCCCCATGCTTCTGCCCACCCCCCCCCCCCCTAATTCCACCACAATCGTCCGCACCCCCCACCCCCCCCCGCACAAGAAATAATAGAGTCCTACGCATTATCCTTGTGATTTTGCCAGAACATCCAAGTGATACTTAAGTATTCATAATGAAGATGGAAATCCTGCTTGAGCCAACATCAAACAAGCTCATGGTAGGTGACTTGTGCGATTCTATACGAATCAAGCTTGTGACAACTAGAAAGAAACGATGGTGTGATTCTAAATGAATCAAACTTGTTCCAGGATATGAATTAATGATTGATGAATTTTGAAATGCTTAAAACTCTCAATGTGTCGCAAAAACACTTTAGCAAGTGACACGTCGATTGATTTTCAAATGAATTTTTATTTCAATCGGTGAGATAATAAATCGCTAGTTCACTCATACCGTGTTGTCTACTTTGAGACATTTCGGTAATGAGAACGGCTAGTGTAGATGCGAAACCCTGTCAAGAAGATTCTTCGAAATTCTATATGATCACAAACAGTATTTATATTGATAAACAGGGAACCGTGGTTAGTGCAACCATATTCAACAAAGTGACAAAGACACATTCGTCACAACATGTTAATTAATCGCACTATCCTAAAACCTGCAGTATTCTCGATGATGGCTGCAGCTAGGACGTGGACGATCAGATTTCATAGGACGATGCTATACTCGACCGACATTTTTAAAGACATCACGAAAGCTCAAGTAATGTTTCAAGACTTCCGCTACTCTGATACCGTACGTCTTTCTTGAAGCGACGAAGTATTAAGTTGTTACCGTACGTCCTCCATAAGTGACGAAGTGTTAAAGTTAAAGAATATCTAAGATAGTTGCTATAACAGTTTTCAATATTCAAGTACAGTTATGAGCATGTCGGTCTGAAGGTCACAAGTGCACAAGATGGAAAAGATCACAAGATGATAATAAAGGAGATTATATTTGGTTGATGATTTCTAAGTGCTCAAGATCATATTCATATCAAGTAAAAGATGCAGGTCAAAGCCTAAAGTCAATGATCACTACAACATAACATAAGATAATGATTAAAGTTAAAGACTACGAGCTCAAGACTAAAGTCAAAGCATAGTATGCTAGGTTTAAGTTTTTGTAAATTGGAGTGACCTCCCTTAGGGGGAGATTGTTAGAAATACGAAAAGTATCGGTCACTACCAACATAGTTAGTCATAGCTCGTAGTGTAATCATATGTAATGTAAGTAAGCTAACCGGGCCAAAGGCTTATGGAAAGCCTATATTCAAGCCCATGGCAGAACTTTAGCATTGAGTATTTATACCCTCTACACACATGGAGAGGGTGGTTGGTTGGTTCATTTCTCACATATAATCTAATCTTTCTTTCTTTGTTACTTTCTCTTACTAGAACCTTCATTCCATCTACTTTCTCTCTTTATATTTCTATATTGTTTCTTGTTGTTATAGATTACTAGTATTCTACAATAAATCACCCAAGTTATACTATATAAATCACCCAAGAGAAGTGTATAAATCTCCCAAGCAAAATGGTATAAATCTCCCAAGATAAAAATGGTATAAATTACCCAAGGCAAAAATGGTATAAATCACCCAAGGCAAAAATGGTATAAATCACCTAGAGCAAATACCAAGTATAAATCGCCTAGGCCAAATTGTGTATAAATCACCTAAGAAGAAAAACCGTATAAATCGCCTAAGCTTAAGCGTATAAATCGCCTAAGGTTGATCACACATATAAATCTCCCAAGTCCAGGATGTATAAATTGCCCAAGCCAAAGCGTATAAATCGTCTAAGCTTATTAGATGTATAAATCACCCAAGCCAAGAGACGTACAAATCGCCTAGACCAACAGAGGTATAAATCACCTAAGCTATAAAAACCACTTTTTTCAAATCACTTAAAGACACACTTGAAGTGTTGTTTGATAGAGAGTCTTGTACTATAGTGTACTATCCCCAAGCCTATTTAGAACCCTGTTAGAAACCAATTTTTATGGTTTATTAACATAAACATTTGATTATAGATTTTGAGTACGAAATGACTTTCGAACCAAAAAACCTTAAAAATCAAACTTTTGTTGTTTTTGCTAGGATTTTCTTGTACAACTAACTTATACTAGGATAGAAGAAGCATAAAAATGTAAACTTCATGGTTTTAAACATACAAAAAGTAAATTTTTTTGTAGAGTTCAAACCAAAAGACGCACCAAAAAGAAATGAAAAATGCACACAAAAGAAGGCATGTGCACATGGTGTTAAGAGTATCATGGCTGTCTTTTTTAAAATAACATGAAAAAGTTATGTTGTTATAGTAACCTCAAAAACGTATAGGGAGCTTGGCGAGGCAACTTTACTAAGGTATGTGTGATGTTTTGTAGCATCTATAGGCCAAGAAGCTCCATTGGGTGGATGAGGACTATATTGGCACCAGTTAGACATCCTGATGTGTGCTAAAACACACATCATTTATACCTCAAAAAATACATTAAAACGGACTAAAAATACTAAAATAGGATTAATTATATTGCAAATATGTTTGTTTGGTATTTTTATGTTTTGCAGGTACTATGGATTGAAAACAAAGCAAAAACGGGTATTTTCGGGTTCGTTTCGATCAAGAGTGCTTATTATTCAAAATCAAAATGAGTCGTTAATATTTCTCGAGCATGCCATTGGAAAGAGTACGAAATTACAAGTCCAACGATGCCTTCTTAGTTTATTGGGCCAGCCCGTAACCCATTTATATGGGCCGGGCCAGCCCATATTTTAATTAGCCAAGCCCAAGATTTCACTCGGCCCAAAACAATTTTATAAGTTAAATGAATTTACTACTAAAGTAATGATGGATCATGTGGCATATAAAATTCAATAATAAAGCTCATGTGCATTTGATAAGTAATAGTGTTGTGCATTTGATTAAATGTAGGTCACGTGACCATAAATTAATTCCCAAGATATCACGTGAGAATCCACTAAGTTGTATTCACCTATCGATAAGTATCCTACACTGGCATTTCTAGTCTTCATTTCAATTCTGAATAACGTATACTCTCTCTAGAGGGCACGAGAATGTGTTGTGTGCATTTTTATTACGCATATAGATGTCCACATGGCGTCATCTGTTTGGAAGATCGAGAATTAAAAGCAGCTGGCCCGGTTACGTGAGCCTATATCCATTGCTTACATTTATATTTATTAAGCGCAGGTGGAGGTTGCGTAATGTCAAAAATGCTCCCAAATCTGGAGCTTCTATTGGATGATCACCTGAATGGACGAAATTGTCCCTCATCCCTATTTAGGCCTTTATAAACAGATGAGTAGCAGCATTAGAGAAGGGGAGATTTTAGAAACTTATTTTTTTACATTTAGCTTATTAGTTTAGGAGTAAGTTTAGCTTATTTTTAGTTTTAGGATTATTGTAAAAGTTGTTTTAGATTATTTCAGCTTATTGCGTTGTGTACTCAAAGCTTATTTTTGAAATAATGATGATGTTTGTTTTCTTATTGGTTCGGCTTATTACTTATTCTTTTTTTTTATTCAGCTTATTCTTCTAGATAAGCTCCTCTTTTAAGCATTATTTTTGTAGCTTATTTTTAGTTTCGTGTAAGCTTATCTTATAGCTTGTTCGATTTGGTGTGAGCTCATATAGTTTACAAGCAACATACTCGATTTAGCCTTTTTTGGGGATAGAGTTGTGGGATAAGTTGACGCGCTGCGTTTTATTTCGTGTATTGTTTCAGGATTATTAGACAATTGTTTCTGATAAGGAATTATTCGACTTAGATATGATATTGATTATTAGATCTCATTTAAATTTAAGTTCTTAAAGTGCCTATTGCTTAAGTTGATTTTAAAATCTAGCTTAGTTTAATAGTTACATAGTTGATTAGTTTAAAATCTTCTAATAGATTTACGAGTCAAATAATTGTTTAAAAGGTTCGTGCATGCTTTTCGAATGTTTTCTAGCTTATATTATTTGTCGAATTGTTAAAAAAAGTTTCTAGTTTAAGTTTTCAATCAGTAGTGCTTAGTTGAGTTTAAAAGTAAAGAGAATTAGTTTAGTTTGATATTTGATTTGTATGACCGATTTGTCCTAAGCCTTTTTGCTAGCCCACATTTGAGAATATGATTTAGGCCTCATTTGGATTTATAATGTCATGAGCATTCAAAAATTGTGTTAGTTTATTACTAACAGTTTTAGTGTTTTTATTTTTGTTAACCGTACGGTCAACTCATGATGCGTGGAAGCCTTAAGGATTTAATAAGACTAGGATTTATTTGATTTTTTTCTTAGCTTATTATTAAGGGTGGTTATCGTCATCAAAAGTAATAAAGTCAGAAGTAACGAGATCGAGGATCAAGCAAAAGCCACTAAGTACCACCTAAAAGATGAGGTGCATCTTAGAACGATAAAGTATAATCGATACGTAAAAGTAATTAAGCGATCATGAGGTGTCGTGGCAATAGGAGCATGGCATTGTCTCTAAACGTTTTTTCTAAGTAAATTTTTTTTTTACCAAAACCCCAGTATCAACTGACGTCTTATATTGGTTAATCACATATTAAGTAGTAAGTTACCCTTTATTTCATTTTAACTAAGTTGTAAATATATGTTGTTAATTTCATGTTTAACGTTGAAAATTTCAAATTCTGAAATTTACCGACTTCCCTAAACCTCTGCTCCTATCCGGAGAAAAGTAGAATACAAGGCTTTCACACTTGGAAAGCATTTGAAGTCTGTTTTTCAAAGAATGTAGGGCGTCACTTACCCGTAAACTAGTTGTTAAACCATGTGATTGATGTTTTACCCCAAGTTAACTCATAGCAAAAAAAAATTTCAAAATTTTTACCCTCCATGTATCGGCCAGTAAATCCCAATCTTGATACGATAAAGGTGAGACATTGGAAATGTTTGCATTATATGTCTAATACCAGGATATGCTTTTAAACTCACACTTTAGGATAAAAACTGGGGTTTTTACACGTTTTCCAACCAAGAATCCATTAATTGATATTTTTTCGTAGAAATCGGACAATAACTCCCTCATCCGGAGGAAATGGTAAACCATCCAATTAACCACATATTCTACAAATGTTTATCTACCTAAAACATAAATTTTCCAATAGGCCACAAGCCAAAAATAGTTCGTACTAGGCTCATCTATCTGCTGACCCAAAACAGTCCCAATAAAGCCACTTTATCAACACACCACTCACATGTTTGACCTTTCCAATAGAAATGCAATGCCATACTTTATTGTCACCTCTAATTATAACATAAAACATGCATGTTTATAGTAGGTAATCATAAAAATAATTAAGTGAGAAAGGTGTACGGCAAGAATGAGACCAAAAAAATTTATATACCAATCACTTGTTATTCTTACATAACCTTGATCCTCATATTTAGAGCTTCAATTCTAGACCAAGAAACCATTGATTTAATAAGCTGAGAAGTTAAATTGTTAGGTTATGGTGAAAATTTCATGCATGTCATGGACATGGTGTTCTAGTAAAGATTTGAGTTGAAGCTTTGATTTCACTAGCCTTGTTTTAATTTGTAAGGATTTATTTTTATTCTTCAAAGATTTCTTTCTTGTAGATTGATTATTTTTATGATTACCTACTATAAACATGTATGTTTTATGTTATAATGAGATGTGACAATAAAGTATGGCATTGCATTTCTATTGGTAAGGTCAAACTTGTGAGTGGTGTGTTGATAAAGTGGCTTTATTGGGACTGTTTTGGGTCAGCAGATAGATGAGCCTAGTATGAATTATTTTTGGCTTGTGGCCTACTGGAAAATTCATGTTTTAGGTAGATAAACATTTGTAGAATATGTGGTTAATTGGATGGTTTACCATTTCCTCCGGATGAAGGAGTTATGTCCGTTTTACGAAAAATAGTCAATTCTGGACCTTTGTTGGGAAAACGTGTAAAACCTCAAGTTTTGTTCTAAAGTGTGGGGTTTAAAAGCATATCTCAGTAGTAGACATATAATTAAAACTTTTCCAAGTGGTATCATCTTTATTGCTATCATATATTTGGATTTATGGCCGATATCGTGGAGGGTTAAAAATTTGAAAATTTTCTGTTTTGGGTAACTTGGGGTAAATCAGTCCATTCACATGGTTTTAAGACTTTTGGGTAAGTGAGCCCTACATTTTTGAAAACTAGACTCAAAATTCTTTCACAGAGTGATACAGCCTTGTTATTGATTAACCATGTACGTATTAGGAGCTTAGAGGTTCGGGAGTCGCGGTTAAATTTCAGAATTTGAAATTTGATCGTATTACTGAATTTATACATATAGTTTAAACTTAGTTTTAAAATGGGAATTAAAAGGTAATTTTTAAGATGTGACTTATACCAATATAAGGTTCAGGGTTGTTTACTGGGCTTTGGGGTTAAAGAAAATTTACTTTGAAAACGTTAGTGCAATGCCATGCTCCTATTGGTCACACACCTCATGATCGTTTAATTACTTTTACGTATCGATTTTTTACTTTATCGTTCTAAGACGCACCTCATCTTTTAGGTGGTACTTAGCGGCTTTGCTTATCTCGAGCTTGGTACTTCTGACTTTATTACTTTTGGTGAGTTCATAGCCCCTTTTCTTACTTATACTTGTTTTATAAATTTACGGGGGTGATTACATGCATGTAGTTACCTTTGGACCCAAAGTACTTTCAAAATTATCTGCATCCAGACTATTGCTTAGAATATTATGCCTAAAGTTACCTCAATTCCAATTAAGTTCCTCTTTTTCCCTATCATGAACGTTAAATTACATTGGGTAGTAAGCACGAATGTTCGTGGGTAGATCTATCGGGACTCACAATCCCACCTTCTTTTGGGTACAAGTTGAAGCATGGTGCATTTATCATGTTGAAAATTCTAGAATGTTTTGTCATTGTTCTATATACATTAAGGGCAGAGTTAAGGTTTTGGTGTCATGAGCTTAGTGTAATTAATAATATTCTTTAAGACTTGGTGAATTTGTTTCTAACTTGTTACACACTAAATCTTGTGGTCCCAATGCTTTATTTATGTGTTAACCTATGAATTCACTCAACAAATGTTGTTGACATTTTAGAATGAGTTAATCTCAGGTCCAAAGTGGGGTTCTCTGGATGGGAGCCCGCGAAGGATATAAGAGATGGATTTGTGTTTTCTTAAAATTCGATGACTAACTTTTAACTACTTGTTCTCTAAAACAATTGTCATCTTTTGAAAACTATATGTTATTACTTTTATGTCACCTTGTAAACTGTTGGGACCAAAACTAAACTCTGATCTTTGGTGATGCATCGAATGAAAACTTTATTTAAAAACGTCTCTTTTAAGGTCGTTTCCTATTACTTGTTGTTGTGCTATGACGTCGCACCCCAATTGTTACCGTTCCGCTGCCGCCAGATTTTGGGGGTGTCACAGATTGGTAATTTGGGCCTCATTTGGATTTATAATGTCATAAGATCAAAAATGTGATAGTTTATATTGTTTACTACTAACCGTTTTGTGTTTTAATTTTGTTACGGTACCGGTCAACTCATGAGGCGTGGAGCTTAAGGATTTAATAAGCTATAGATAGAATTTTGATATTGTCTTTAGGCGTATTAAATCGGGTGGTTATCGTTTAATGCGGCTTCATTTATTTAGGTCCCATATTCTATTCATTTTCCAATTTATTTGTTGTGCTTAGACTATATAGTTTAGCTTTGCTTATTTTATCATTATGCGTAGTGAGTAGTTTAATTAGTGCTTGTTAAGTGATAATGTGAATTGGGAATTGAGTGTGGATTGTAAAAAGGCTTGTTAATTAATAATCTTTGATTATTTAGATTTGTAGTTTGAATGTTTTAAATGGCAAAATCCGGAAAAATAGTCAAACGACACATCTAGTAATTAATATCTTTTTAAGAGATTTTTGTCAAGATAAACCAATGTTGTGAGATAATTATCCTTTCTAAGTAAATTAATTCGTTAATAGACCTTAATTCACACTTGATGAACTTTTCATGTCATTTAGCAAGCATTTTCGTCTTATAAATCTTTTAGGTTATTTTGGCATAATTCTTGTAGTTTAATTGCTTATTATAATTTTAGTATTAAAATTAGTTTAATTTTCTTAGTATTAAAAAAATAGTTTTTAGACCAAAATCATTAAAAGATAATCAAGCAGCATACTTAAAAAACATTAACATGGATTTCAATTCATCTCTCGCCGTGGAAACGACACTCGGAAGATAGACTATTACTTTTTCTAAAGTAATTTTCTTATCTAACGGGATACTCTCTATACTATTACTATTTGATATTTAGGATATATTTTATATATACTATATTATCGAATCAGTTTTTGGCACCGCTGCCGGGGAGAGTTGTATGATTTTCGCGTTTTGTTTTGAAGTGAATGCCTTGAAGATCCTTTCTCTTTGGAAAGTTTAATTTCGTACTTATAAAAAAAAAATCTATTTCTATTTTATTTTCTATTATATAAAAATTTTAAAATAAAAATAAAATACCAAAAACATTTTTATTTTATTTTATTCTATTTTTTATATAAAAATTCAAAAAACTATATTTTCCATTGCTATTTTATTTTATATATATATGTTTTAAAAAAAATGATAATAAAGATTTACAAAGAGTTACTAAAAAATTTTAAATACCAAATTTCTCTGTTTTACTTCTGGTACATGAGCACACAATCTTCTTCGAACCATATCGAGTTACATTTTCCCAATTGTACGAGAAAAGGTTTACATTTCGTTAGTAGATGAATCGAAGTCCGTATAAATCTTTTTCGTGATCATATACAAGGAGATGACGAGAATGATAAAGACGTCCAAATGGCCGATCATTTGAGACCGATGGAAGAGCTACTCCGAATACCTATCGTAGGTATTGAGAATGATATCGTTATTCCTGCCGTTCTAGCAGACGAATTTGAACTAAAAACCGAGTTACTTGATTTCGTAAGTAACAATTCTTTCTTTGGTCTTGAAAATGTTGATCCTCATTCACACATCGGGAAATTTTACCAAATAACCTGAACTCTAAGACTAAACCAAGTGCCTGATGATGTGGTGAAGTTGATCTTATTCCCGTTTTCCCTTAAAGGAGCAGCCGAGTTATGACTTGAAAATGAACCTCCTTGTTCAGTTACAACTTGGGATGATTTAGTATCAAAATTCTTGAATCGATTCTATCCTCATTCTAAAACAAGATAGCTTAGAAAAGAAATAATGAACTTTCAACAAGTTTTCGGTGAGACTTTTACCGAAGCTTGGGAAAGATTCAAAGATTTATTAAGGAAATGTCCTCATCACGGATTTTTACTCCTTCGCCAAATAGATTTTTTCTATAACGCGTTAAGTCAATCTGATCAGGATTTTCTAAATACCGTAGCGAGTGGAAATCTGATGTTTAAAAATACTCAAGAAGCCTTAACCATTATTGAGAATAGAGCAAGGGTTCGAACTTGTCAAATAAACCTTCAAGTTTCGAGTAGTGTGGTGTTCAACAAATTGCGCCATTTACCGCTTTTCACTAAAAGGTCGATAAGTATTATTTCTAGCATGCTAAGAAGTTATAACCAAAACCAAGAAGCCTCTTTTCAGTTAATGCAAATCAAATGGTCAAATGGGAAGAAACTTTTCAGACGAGGCCATCATGTGTGCAATCGAGCGACACCGAAACATACCCACAAGAAGAACGTAAAGCGGTTACTACTATGAGTGGTTTAACATTGGATGGATCCTTTATTCCTCATTTTAATTTTCTCTTTTATCAAGAAAAGGAACAAGAATCGGAGACCATAACGGAAGTGGTGGAAATTGCTAGCTCTCAGAGCACACCACTTGTCCCACCTCCGGAAACTCCACCATTGTCCGCACCAAAACCCGAAGAAGACCGGAAGCCTAATCCTCATCAGCTATCGATTCCATCTTGGTTTAAAGAAGAAATATTTCAAGCTTTGGAGAATCCTACAGGACGTGCCGACCATTTCGTTTATAAAATTGATATTGTTGATTCTTGGTGCGATAAATTTCCTATTGAAAACAATTCTTTGAGTGACAATCCCACTCCCTCTTCTGATTCTATAGTCGAGTCTCCCGCCCCATCTCCTATTCCCTACGAGGATAGTGACTCTCTCATGGAGGAGACCGACATCCTTCTTTCTCATTTTGATGATTCTCCACCTGAATATGAGACTTTTAGCTTTGACATTGAAGAGAAGAGTAGTGGCAGTACCATTACTCATTCTGATTATTCTCTTCCGGAATGATGAACATATTAAAGAGAAGAGTAGTGGCAGTACCACTACTCATTCTGATTTTTCTCTTCGCGAATATGATTCGTTTATCTTTGACCTTTCGATTGATCCGTTTCCTCCTGCCGATAGGAGTGTTTCTCATCATGAGGAGTTCGTCGATGAACTCGCTCACATCATATCTCCACATGAGTATGACCGTTTTTACTTTAATCTTGAGATCGTTCCAGGAGAGTTTACTAGAGTTTTAGAGGAAAACATATTTGATTTATCGACTAAGGGTTTAACAATTAATGAGCTTAATGATTCTTCTCTTCTATTATCCGATTGTGACTCCTCTCTTTCTAAGGAATTTTTCGAGATTGATCTTCTAGTCTCATTTCCCTCTGAAAATGAAGACATAATTTTCGATCCCGAAATAATCATTATCAAAGGAGTCCAATCTGAGAGACTTTATATTCTACCACTGGACGATTTTTCTACTACCTCATTCGTCAGTGATTCTCTTCTCCTAACTGATCCTTTTGAGATCGACACTTTTCTTTCATTTCCCTCCGGAAATGAAGACAAAATTTTTGATCCTGAAATTCTTCTTATCAATGGAATTTTCTCTTTCACGAGAAAATCTCCACATCTTCTGAGTGATAATTTCTTAATCGATAAATGTCATAGCTTTAGTGAAATTTCATTGGTGACCGAATCTTCGGTCAGTTTTCACCCCAAGGACAAAGAAATTCAGGGAGAGTCAAGCTAGAGACTCGCACAAAAACAAGCGCTTCTCGGGAGGCAACTCGTGTCTTTTCTTCTTTCTATTTTCTTAACAAATAAGTATGATTATATAGCCCAAGTGTGGGGGCGTGCTTCTTTTTGTAGTTTGTGGTATTGTTTTTGCAGGATTCCTTAAGATCATGAAGATCCGTGCTTGTTTTCAATCCTTCAATCATCTGGTCTTTGATCTTCTGCTTATTTTGGAATCCTCAATCCTGATCTTATATATTTTTTCCCCTTTAACACTTGGAATTTTTTGCATTTTGCCTTTTTCGTTCGTAAGTGTGAGGGTAAAACCCAACATTTTTGAACATTGAGGCCAATGTTCTATTCTAAGTGTGTAGGGGGAGGATTTTTACTGAAATATGATCTTACCTGCGCCTGTCTGTGTTCCCGCCCTACCCCGTTTTGACCAAAATTTTAAATTTTTTATTGTGTTGTTTGCCTAAAAAAAGATGAAAATTTAGAAATGTTAGTAATAAGCTAGGTCCATAGTTCTCAGGTAGCTTTCTGGACTTGAGCGAATGTTTTAAACTCATATTTCCCATTAGCTTCGAGACTTAGCGTTTGCTTAACTTTAAATTTTTGCAAAGAACGAAAAATGATAGAGTTAAATATAAGTCAGATGCTAAGCGTGGAGTAGTTGGATCTCTTTAGAGCGCATAGATGTTAATTGTGGCTTTTTGCTCCAACCAGCTCAATAAACGTTATATAATTGTTGAATAAATAAAGTTACTTTAGGTTTTTGCGATTCTTAGTTTAAATCACTTCGTAGAGATTCCTTCTGGAGAAAGTAAGGTACACATCGAGGTTTTGTCAGTGTTGCGAGGAAATAGGCTAAAGTCTCTTTCTGGCTCACAACCGATGTGGCAGCTGTTAAAAGACCACAGGACTTGAAATTTGGCTATAATAATAATAGTTATATAATAAACCGAAGCCGAAATAAGACCACTACCTCTTGCCGGCTCACAACCGATGTGGTAGTCGTTCAAAGGGTGGAGGTAATAATAATAATAAAAACTGTGGGCTAATAAAAGTTTACTGCATCTTGCTGGCTCACAACCGATGTTGCAGTCTTCTAAATAAGCCGGCTTACAACCGATGTTGCAGCCTTCTAAAAAGTCGAGGAAATCACCGAGGTCGAAATAAGACTAATGGCTCTTGCCAGCTCACAACCGATGTGTCAGTTGTTTAAAGGACCAAGGATTAATAATGTTGCTATAATAATAAGAATAAAGCCAAATTTCGACTTTGGGGTTATCTAAATAAAGCCTCCGTCTCTAGACTCGTAGTTGAGTTGTTTCGGATGAAATAAAAAGGATAACCCCTAAATCATGCGAAGTTAGAACCTTAATGTGGACCTTACTCTCACCATATCATTTCTTTAGGAAAGGATTTCAAACTAATTGTGGTCTAAACCGGGTTTTACTTTATAAAAATAAGGCCATAATTTATTTGTCATGTAATAATAATTAATAATATAGTAAACCTTAAAAGACTTAGGAATAATGGGAGCGAAAAGTTAAGTTTTTACTTACACAATTAACATTTATGAGTAGTGTTAGCATCTAATTTTATATTTGACTGTGATTTCGTTTTAAGCTTAGTTTGGATATCGCGAAAAATCAAGGATGATGAACTCCTATTCTTCAAGCCTTTTAAATAACATTTTATAAAATTTTTTATCTTAGTTTTTGTTATTTAATAAATGGTTAAAACGGGGGTACTTGCGAATTTAATGATTTTTGAACCTTTTAATGGACCTTTTATGTTCTTGTTTGATTGTAAGGGGTCATAAGTTAAAATGGGATAAAATTATTTATTTCCAGGTTTGTTTTATTAACATTGCGTGTGAGACCAACAATGGATTAGTGTGGGGGGATCTGATGTGTGTTAAAACACATGTAGGTCCTTGTTCTTGGATCTATATAGCCTTTATAAGACAATAGTTAACTTGAATAAATCCAAATCAACTATGTGAGAGACACTGACTATGAATATCAAGTGTTAATGCGGAATCTTAACACAAGATTTAAGAAGAACAATAATACTAACTTTGCTATTGATTTCTATTAAGCTTCAATGCTTCTATATCATATATGAAACTCTATGCCGTAGGGTTCCTTTTATACACCAAGGAAACCCTAATGGGCTTTACAAACGTGTGAAAGGATAATGCATATCCTTTCCTAGATTCTCTCTAAGATGAATCTCTAAGTTATATACTATTTCTGTATATATAACAGATTAAGATAAACGACCAAGTGAGACTAAACTAGTAGTGTACTAGCTATATTCTACCAGTACTGTAAAACTTTAGTGTATGCCAGGAATTAACTTTAGTGTAATGCCAGTATTAACTAAAGTACTGCCAGAACTAACTAAATTCAATCCTAACAGGACTTCAACTGTTATACTACCAGTTATTAAGTCTTTATATCAATCTAATTGTTTTTATTTCCCAACATTCATCCCTAACTTGATTCTTACTTGTGAACTTCAAGTTTCGATAAAAATGTCTTCAATTTGAGCTTCATGAGATGTTGTAATAAAAACTCTTCTAATTGTTCTTGATCTTGTGCAATTCTTAAAATCATCTCTTTTTGGATCTCTGCAAAAAACTATTCTTCAAAGCTTTTCAGCATCCCTTCATATCAGCAACACTGACTATATGTACATCAAATCTTATGATTTTAGACTATTCTCATCACTTCCAGGTGTGTTAACTCCTGTGAGAGGTGAATCATTGAAACTTTAAATGGATTTTATGTCTCTTTACCAGTTAGCCATTTACTATGGAGTAGTCAGTCCTTTGGCACAGAAAGGTAGCATGGTCCTATGGGTTGATACTGAAAGACAATTTTCAACTCACTCTGGTAATGAAACAACTTGGTGAGTTGAATACATATGGTTTTTGGCCAAACATACAGCCATATGACTGATTGGATATGCCTTTACCTGTACTGTTTGCTCAGGGCTGTCATTCCTTTGTCACCTAGAAATGAGGTAAATTCTATGGTGATTGATGACCATGTCACTATTAGTACATGAAACTTGGTGAGTTGAGGTACCATTCCACTTTTGGTAAGAAGTCTGTGACAACCACGCCTAATAGGAATTTGTTATTTGTCTTTACATAAGCCATAATCTTATGGGACTTATTAAGGTGTTTCTACGGGCCATTTACCACAATACCATAAACTTGTGGGCTAGCGTCAATCGTTTTAGATATACCAGATATGAGGTGAGTTGATAACATACAATTTGAGGTGGTACATTGTCAGCCATTAACGGAATTTGAGAAGTCAGTTTGCAAAAGAGTCGGAGTGCTCCTGGACTAGCCAAGTCCTTATGTTTGTTAGCATTGGTGGACTGATAACCATTTGTTGTGTTAGTGCATAGGCACCTCACACTTAAGTGTTATTTCAGATCTCATTTCCATACTAGATTTCTAACTTTTCAACCTATACTACTTCCTAAGGCCAGCTTGCTTTTCATCCATTTCAAAAGTTTATAGCAATCAACCTAATATGGGTTTTCCTATCTTGAAGTTTCTTATCATAGCATAGCTTTTGCATACCTCAGAATATAAAAGGATATTGTCTTTCAATTTGCATACTCATATATATCCTTGTGACTCCAAGTTCAAAAAAGTGTACTCTGCAGTATCATAATTTCTCCTAAACTTATGATTCCTTGTGGACTAATGAAGACTCCAAATAGGTTCTGTTATAAGGGGTTCCTCTCATATATTCTTTAAATTTCCCCAAAGCAACCTCTCAGAGAAGCCTCTATCCTTGGACCATTGAAATCTACCATATTTATGTTCATGACAATTATCCTAGATAATTCAGTAAGATATCCATAGTTATATCCTTTTGCATAAACTCCAGAAATTTAAGTATACAGACTATATCAGTTCCTGCCTAATAATTTGGTACACACCTCTCTCTCCTTGCTTGATGATCTTATAAGTAGCTATACTAGGTGATTTCATAGCTACAGGAACAAGATTAATAGGAATTTTAGTACCTGAAGCAGAATCATCTTGTTCACTAGCTTCATCTGAATCTTCAGAATCATCCTTATCAAATGTCTGTAATGTAATCCTTTCCTTTAGCCATTGTTTGTCTGCCTCTTTCCAGTCTTCTTGGTTGGCTCATGCATCTTTATGCTGTCATACTCGATTAGTCTTTTTGTTGGATGTCTTTGTTTAGAGTTCTTCACCAAATCTTTTCAGACTTTCTTTAGTAGCTTCAAAGTTTATTGGTGCAAAAGATTCAACCTGCTTCACCAGCTTATCAAATTCTTCTTTCACTTCTTTAAAACTCAAATTCTTCAGTTGAGATAGCTTCCATATCCCCTGATTCTTTAAGTAGTTCATCATATATGTTCTCAGCTGTGATTGGTCAGGGCTTATTTCTTTTGGCTCTTGCTCTTTCTTCTGCAAAATGTTTCTTCCTTTGATTTACTAAATCAAACCATCTTCTTTGCAAAGTCTTCTACTGTATGTCAGTTTCCCAGCATACTTCGTTGACAATATGCCATTAGCTTCAATCTTTGCTCTAATAAGATCCCAATCTTCATCTGTGTAATGTTGAGCTTCAAATTGAACTTGAGCTCTTCTTTTCTTTTGTTGCTCATTCAATTCTTCTTCTTCTGCAATTCTTTGTGCTAAGAGTGAATCCAAGTGTACTTGTTTAGCCTCTTCTTCTTTCTCCAAAGTATCCAATCTGATAGCTTCAGCTAAACTAGCTTCCTCCTGTAGAATTTGTTCCTTAGTCTTCTTAGGAGCTTCTTCAATGATCATAGGAGCTTTTCCTTCTCTTTGGCCTTTATCAGGTGAAGGAATAGACTTGTTAATGCTGTCAGTACTAACTTGCCCACTAACAGTACTAACTTTAATACTGCCAGTATTAACTCCTTCAGCACCAGTATTAACTTCTTCTTGAAAATCCAAGCTTGTGACAACCTTCTTTCCCTTAGTCTCTTTCCTTCTCTTATATCTCCTTCCCTTATCTATGGACTTTGGCTTTTGAGAGGCAACCCTGGAGAGAGTTTTAGCTGCTTCAAGTGTATTAGGGCTTATGTCTTCAACTTGTTCCTCCCCTGAAGCATTGACAGTAGTCTTAGAAGGAGTAACCAGCCCTTGTACCAAAGAAACTAGAGGATCATCTTGACTTTTCCTCCCCTGATCCTCAGGTTCTTCCTCTTCAGAGTCTGAGAAGACCACATTTTTCCTCTTCAAAATACCTTCCAGCTTCTTCACCTTCTTGACCAACTTCACAATATCACTCCCTATTGTCAGCTTGGTTTGCTTGAGATCCTTTTCCAAACCATCAACTCTTGTCATCAATTGATCCAAAGTCATCTGTCCTTGGACATGCTCTTGTGGTGGTGAGAAGTGTTGGTGTGCAGGAGATGGTTCCTCAAAAGTGTGCTCCAAAGGTTCATGGTCAGTTTCAGGGATAGGTGTAGGTGTAGATGCAGGGATAGGAGTAGGTATAGGTGGTGGAGATTGTACTGGTGGTGAGGATGGAGATGGTACTAGAATAGTGGATGAGGATGGTTGAGATTGAGCCACATCAGGATGTTCTTGACCTGCATTTGGATTAGTAACAAGCAGTGATCCCCTCCAAATTAACACATATATATATATAATATATAAATACGTAATAATAAAGAGGATAATCAATAATATTTTAGTAAGTATTTTTCGTTGGGTTCTTAGAAAATCGCTTTTAACCAAAGCAATTATCAAAAACCTCCCGGATCGTTTCCTCGGCGAGAAGTGAATGGAAATCTACTTTCAAGTTGTAAATCGAGCTTGATTATCACTTAAGTTTTTGGGTTTGGTTTTTTAAATCTACTAAAAGGGAAAGCATATAAAAGGGAAACTAAACTTTTGGATTTAAACTATTTTTAAACTAATATTAATTTTAAGATTAAAAACTACAAGATTAAACTAAAATTGATCTAAAAGATATAAATGACGAAGATGCTTGATTAAGTGACGTGAAAATGTTCATTAAGTTGCGGGTTTAGGTGATAACGATTTAAAATCCTCGGAAACAAGTTTAAGAAAATTAAATGACAAGTAAAGTAAAATGCTTTTAAAAATAAATGACAAGTATTTAAATTGCATAAAAATAATATTGGACCGGTATGTATATTGGAAAAATTCTAATGACTATTTAATTTTTTTAAACCGCTCCTAAATTCTAAATCACTAAATCACTTGCAAGCACAAAATGAACTATCACTATTCTAACAAAATAAACTAGCAACAATCATATGATCAAACATAACTTTTTAAGCTAATAATTCTAAACTCACTAGTATTAAAAAAGGAAAAAGGTAACCAAATGAGAACAATGATATAAAAAAAAAACCAATCTTACAACTTAATAACAAACAAGTTAATCACTTTAAAGCTTATTACTTTACTGAATTTGTGAAGAAAGGTGTCAACTTATTACTATTTACCTTTCATAAAAAATACTTAAGATCAAAACCTTTATCTATTTATCAACCTTATAAGACCCTTAAGCTCCGACCTTAGATGTAGAATGATGGAATAAGAAATAAGACATGAAAAGTTAGAACAAAATAAGCTAATAAAAGATGAAAACTTTAGATCTAAATCCACCCGAAACTAAGGTGTTCAATCAAGTGAATCGGATCGGGTAATTTAAGGATTTAGATCTAGAAAAGATAAGCTAGAATTAAAAAACTTATTGTAAAAAACAAAACTTGATTTAATCTAATAAGCTTACTTTTAAAACTATTTAATAAACTAGATCTAAAAAAGTAATAAGACACATGAAAACTTTTAACTACTAAAAAGCTTTTTAGATCTTACTAAACTAAATATTAAGATCTCGAAATAAAGGGTGCTCATGACTTAAAGAATAAGCGAGTAGAAGACTATGACACCCTGATTTAGCATTCGAATCGGAGCATAGAAAGAAATAAGCTAAATAAGAATAAGAAAATGAAAATAAGCAAAAACATTATTTGGAAATATGAGACTTAGATCTTAAATCAAATAAGCCAAAGAATGCTTTATTTGAAGTTAGAAATAGCTAGGAGAAAACTAGAAGCAATATTAAGCCATACATAGCTTAAAAAGAAAGAAAATAAAGGATTAGAAAAAAAAAGAATAAAGCATAAGACAATAAGCACTTCAATCTTCAAAACATCTTCATTAATAAGCTAAAAAGTAATGATTACAATAAACTAATAAGCTTAAAAAAGCTTTTACAATAATCTAAACTAAATTACACTACTCCTAAAATAAACTACACTACTTTTTTTAATAAACTAAATCTAACACTAAATCTCTCACACCCAAATGCAGCTGATGCGTGCTCCATTTATATCCTCCAAGTGGGAGGGGCAATTTCGTCATTTCAAATCTTTATCCAACGATATTGCTGGATCTAGGGGTATTATAGACTTTTTGTACTCCACCAACCGCCTCATGATTGCCAATGATTGGCACAGATCCATATACGCCTGACCTCATACTGACACACGCACACCTCGTACAGACACTCGCCAGTGCCACGTGTCACGCTCTGATTGGTCTAGCCGCCACCTGAACAGTACCTCGTACTGACGTGTCCTGCCACCTCGTACCTCGTACTGACATGTCAACTGACATGTCAGTCTGTACCTCGTACCTGCAAATCTGACATTCAATCATTAGATGGCCACGTGTCACCACCTGAGTGGTGCCACGTGGCGTAAACATTGTTCCGTCACCGTCGGTCAACGGCGGTGGTCAACGGCGGTCAACACCGCCGGACCACCGGTCAACGGCGGTAGTCAACGGTGGTCAACACCGCCAGCCCACCGGTCAACGGCGGCGGTCAACGACGGTCAACGGCGGCGGACCACCGTTGACCACCGCCGGACCACCGGTCAACCAGCGGGTCATGGGCCAGGTCAGGTCGTGGGCCGGGTCAGGTCGGGTCGTGGGCCGGGTCTGGATCGGGTCTGGTCCGGGTCGAGTTCGGGTCGGGTCCGCCACGTGGCATGCCACGTGGCAGCTGACGTGGATAATGAGGGGATAAACCCTCAGCATGGATCGAACTAGTGACCTCTCGTATAGAAGCTAATGCTCTAACCGGTGGGCTAGAGCATAGTTCTGATTATATTATGCAAAAGTTTATATAAGACCCTTAAATTACTTGGACCAGGTTTATTAAAGATAAAAGGTTCAAACAGGGACAAAAAAAGGTTCAAAATAAAAAGGTTCAAGATAATAAGGGCCTCAGGTACCGTTGGACGCGTTTTTTTTTTCTTTTCTGCTCTTTCCATAGTGTGAATCGGAGGGAATTTTCAAAGACTTCGTTTGGACCTCGATAAATGTGAAAACGTCGTCGAAAGTCACCCGAAAATTACCGTTTTTGCTTCGTTTTCAATCCTTTTTACCTGTAAGACATAAAAACACAATACAAACATATTTGCAACATAATTATCTATATTTTAGTGTTTTTAGTCCTTTTATAGTATTTTACGGGGTACAAAATATGTATATTTTAGCCAATATCAAGCAGCATAGCTGGCAACAAAGGTCTTGATACCCCTCTAAAACCCCTTTTCATATTCCCAAAAATCGTTTTGGTCAGGGTCACAGTTAGATAAGGGTGTTTGTTTTCCTTTTAAATGTCCAAAACTAGTTGCAGAAAACGAGGATACATCAAAAACTTTGTCTTGCTTTTTAAGTTTGCCACCATGCCATCAAAAATTAGTTTTGAAAAATTATAAACTCTGCCAGTGGAAAGACAAATCAAAGCAGTAGCAATATTGCTACCAAATTGATCCCATCCATCACTTTTAGAGCTTATACAATGCAAAAGATGGTGGACTAAAAATCTCTATTGGGGTGTGAAAAAGCTTTTCCAAAAGGTGAAAGATCCGTTAGTAGGATACCCCATTTGCCCCATCCTTTCAAAAATCTCATTATTTGGCAACATTGTAATCCCTGAAGCATCTGCTAAGTGAAGCTTATCTCTAATAGTGCCTCAGTGATTGTATACTCCTGTGTATCAATAGTTGCATGTAACTTAGAGTCCCATCAGCAATAGTGATGGCAGTAGACAGTCTGCCAAATGTTTGACTAGGGAATCATTGTATAGTTAGGATTAGTAGATAGAGCATAACTGAGGTTGGTACCCTCGTAGAAAATCCACTATAGTCTGCTTGAAACCCAGCACTTTCTTCAGCGTGCGCAGAAAACCCCATGCTTGATTGTGTTTGTCGTAGTATTTTAATTGAGAGCCATTGAATCGAAAGTAGTAGACTAAAAACGTATGTGGACTGGAACTGAAAAGTGCGGGAGTCGGAGTGGTACTGGGTTTAGGTACGAGTTAGGTTGTAGATGTGTTGGTAGCAGGACAATTGACTATATTCTTTATAAAAATAAAGAGGATTTTTACTTTGCGAAAAGGAGATAGCAATAAACATATAAGTATGAAAGAGAAATCAAACATTTATCTATATATAGCTTCTCTGTTAACGACAATAGCGCCGTAAAAATCTATAACGGTAACATTTTAAACAGTGTTTAGCGAAAGTCAATTTTCCCGCAACCATCACTAACAAAAACCTACCAGTATTAAAATTTACACTACCAGACTTAACTTTGGTCAAACAGAATTAATTATGATACAACTCGAATTAACTCTTTTTCAACCAGAATTAAGTTTTTACTGAGGCACACCTCCCTTTCAACTGCAAATCCATGCTATTCCTGCAAGAATGAGACTAAAACAAAGAAAAACATGCTGCAAGAGTTTGTAGTACAGAATTACTTAACTAACTACCCGTATTAATACTACTAACTACCAGAATTAATTACTATTAACTACCAGGATTAATACTACTTAAGCCAGATTTTAGTTAAACTAACTACCAGAAGTATACACACTATACAATTTAGCCTCCCCTTAAACGTAGCTATGAGTTTACCATCCCAATACTAACCACTAAGTAATTAAACCGTGGTCCATCAAAAGGTTTAGGTGTAACATGTCTGTACATTTGAGTCTGTGTGAATTTTCTCCACACTAATGTGCTTCTATCTCATACTATCTCTTATAAAAATGGGATGGTCACTATCTCTAATGTGACTTTGTTTTGGAATGATGCAGAGGGTTCTTCACAATGCTGATTCGTGCTTATCGATTTATCAAGGTGGGATTTTGGTATTTATGAAATTGAAACCATAGTCCAGTAGTTGATTTTGAACCCACAATACTTGTCCACAGCAATTTATAGCAGCTACATAGCTTCAGTTGTAGAAGTAGCCACTATGGTCTGTTTCTTGCATTGCCATGAGATAAGTCTTTGTCCAAGAAATTGACAACCACCTGTTGTGGATTTCCTGTCAAGGTTGGACCCACCATAATCACTGTCAGAGAATGCTTCCAAGTCAAAAAGTGACTCTCTAGGATACATTAAACCGCCAAATTTTGTGGTTTGGCCCTTTGTAGGTACTTAAAGGATTCATCTTCTCAGGTTGAGATGAGAAGAAAGGTCTTGGGAGTGTTCCCTGAAAACAAGAACATAACACATACTGCAATACATTTTATAAGGCCTAGAGGGACAGTTAAATTACATAGATGGATACCTATCGATGGTCGTCTGTATAAGTGCAAATCCCACTTCACCACCCAGCTTAATCATCTTTTGTTTAATGCACCTTTGGTCATATCATGGGCGATCATGGGGTTATTAGCAGTTTTCACATTTTACGCAAGATCAACTCATTTCTTGAGTATCTCGCTAGACATACTGTCTGAGATATGATAGAAGCATTCCTTCCTTGTTTTGTTTGGACTTGTAAATCCACTAGAAGATAAAAGATGTGGGAGTTCTCCCCACTAGAATAGGAGAATCTCATCTGAAATATGCTTTTCATCAAGGCTTCAAAACTCATCACACCAAGACTTTTTTGGTAGATCCAAAAATATGAGTATCTTAAACAATATACTTGAACCTGCATGAATATCTTCTTTCCCTTTTAATGAATAAATGAAGTCTCTTGTCAATCGTTACCCTCTTTATCCATGCTTCATCTTAGAAATGTTTGATAGAAGTAGTGATCCGTCCTCAAATACCACACCACTTTATATAATCTCTTATAATATATAATAATATAAAATTATAAAAATCTTTTCAATAAAGTAAGTTTTAATCAGAAACAGAATCAATGATACCGAGACAATAGAGATGTTTAGTTAGAGAATTGTAGTGAAAAGAAGTAGTCTTAGAATGTAGTTTGCCGGGTCGTGGTAGTTTTTATCCCCAGCCGAGGCTCCGTGATGGGAGGAATCGATACAGTTAGTCGATGACTTTGAGATTGAAAAGGAGTATTTTTTTTTTTTTGAATTTTGAATTACACTACGAATACAATAGCACAATTAAAACATGTAGAGAAGTACATTACATAAAGATTAATAAAAGTTTTATCAGTATTACGAGTGAAAAATTACTAAACAGTGAATATGAAAAACGTGAGCTTTGAGCTGCTAAACCGATGAAGTTAGAATATAAGGCACTACTTTTAAGACAACTTGTTATACTTAAATCTCGCAACAAATTTGAAGAAAAGAAAGGAAAATCTTTTAGGAAAAAAGTAATTAGAAGATTTTTGTAACTATCGTTTGAGAGAGTTTATTTATGATATTTTTAAGGAAAGAAATGAATTAACTAAAATAAACTTTTTCATAAAAAATGTAACACTAGAGAAATTTTATTTTATTTTTCAAAAATACTAGATTTTAAAAAAGAAAATTTTTGCAAAGAATCAATAGAATTTTTCGACTATTTTTCTATTTTTTAATGATTTCTTATAAGAAAAAGAAATTACTTAAAATCTATTTAAATTCCTAGAAAATACAAATTAAACTGGAAAAATAAGGAAAAATGGTTTTTAACTACTTAAATGGTGCAGAAATCAATGGAACAAGAAGCCTTAATTTTTATAAGCTAATTGAACACTAATTTTATCAATTAAAATCTAAACCCTAATTTAATAAAAACTAATTTGAAAAATGTATTAAACTATTTTATTTTACAAAAGACAGGGTAGAAATTGTGATAAAAGAAAGAAGTGGGTAGGCGGGTAAACTATTGGCAATTTAACTTAATGAAAACGGCGTAACCTTATAACTATTGCAATATTACAAAACGGACCCTACGAATTGCTTATTTTTGGCTTATTGAAAAAGTGAGTTTCAGCAAAAACTCAAAACTACAAACTTATAAAGGAGCTTATTATAAACAACTTTAATAAAGGTACTTTCTACTTTTGTCCACTAGATAAGCTAGAAAACTAGCTTTTTGAAGCTGTTCACAGAAACTAGGGGGAGACAGCTTATTCACATTTTTGCTTATTTCTAGCTTATTACTAGATGAAACTGAAAACCAAAAGATGCTACTTGATACTTATGATGTGTACTAAAAATATCTAAAATGTAATAAGCTACAAGTAAACAAGGTAAAGGATAAAATTGCTTGCAAAAAGTGCAAGGTTTAGGCTTAAACTGAGATTAAGCTCTCCCTAATAAGCTAAAAAGCTAATTTCTAATCCCTAAAAGCTAAAATTTTGGAAATAAGTTCTAAAATGAATGTTGAATAAAACTAGATATAAGGATTTTGATAAAAACCACTGGATCTTAAAAATCAAAAAGAAAAATAAGCTAAAATTCAAACTGCTACTACACTATTTTTTTAAGGAATTTTAAGCTAATCAACAGCTTAATATTGAAGGTTTAAAGCTTATCTATACTAAACTAATGGAGAACTATGTAAATGCTTAAAATCAAATTTTAACTCCTAATCACTAAAGCTAAAAAGATTCTAAAAATGTGACTAGCAACAACAGTTTTAACCTGTTGTTGCTGATGCAATTGGCAAAGAAACAAAAGTGCAGGCTTAGTTTCTACTTTAGACTCTTTAACTAACTCATTACATGTATATAAATGTACACTAACACAAAGTTACCTCTAAATTGCCATGAATGTCTTTAAAACTAAAAATACTTAATTCTCAAAACTGCCCTGGTGCTGGCAAAGAAATTTTAAGCTCATAATTCTTGAATTCTATTAACTATCTTTTAAAACCTGTTTTAAACTTGATCATATGACCTAACTCAATTTTATAAAAGATTTTGACAAAATGAAGTTGACTTTAAAAGTCAAATAAAGCTTGTACAACAACTCCTCGCTAAGACTTTGACTGT
Source organism: Tanacetum coccineum (assembly GCA_026074375.1). NCBI lineage: Eukaryota > Viridiplantae > Streptophyta > Magnoliopsida > Asterales > Asteraceae > Tanacetum > Tanacetum coccineum. Next base: position 28,130 of record BQNB010055453.1, read on the forward strand.
ACTAGTAAAAGTAAAATTCAATCTCTTTTTAAACACTAAATCAGTTGAAACCTTTTATCCACTCTTACTAATACTAGTCTAATAAAGCTAAATTACCACTAAAAACAACAGCTTATTAGTAGAATTAAACTACTTTCTCTACTAGCCTCCTATATAGCTATGACAGAATTAAAGTAATGAGAGCTCATTGGATTCTAACTACCAAAGTTTAAATCACTTGCATTTTTAAACTAATCTAAACAATACTAAACAGGATTAAGCACTAAGAAAACAAAGAAATAAGCTACTAGAATTAAGCTATGTATAAGCTAAAATGAATTTTAGAAAATGAAACCTGAGTTTTTTCTTGTCTCAGAACCAAGCCACTCTATCTGAATGAGTGGCTTAAAACCTGAACCTAATGGCTCCTTAGCCTCTAAATCAATGAGCTTAAAGCTCAATAAGCTATATTAGCTTATTGCTTCTCAAAAGCCTCCAAAATGCATCAAATGACCTCTAGTGATCATTTTTAAATGTGAAATGAACAAAATGAAAAAATGAATGACTTAAAATAAGGATTTAACTGAATTTGAGCTTATGAACAGGAATAAGCCCAAAAGAGCTTATTGAGAGCTTCTTAAGGTAAAACAACTTAAAATTGAAATAAAAAACAATTGAAACTCAAAAACTGAATTATATTGCTCACAATTGAATTAAGTACAAGTTGAAATAACAAAGGTACAACTGAAAATAAAGGCTTAAAAACAAACTGTGTTATGCAACAGTACACAGAAATCTGAAAAAAAAATATACAAGAGAATTTCAATAAGACTTAACTACTCACTACACTTTCTACTGTCTTCTTCCGTCTTTTATAGATGTTCAGCTTCTTTGTTGTTGTTGTTTGGTGGCAAAACCCCAAAAACCAATCTTGACTTATCCTGCCTTGGAATAGATATCGAGTCGTAGGTGGGTTGAGCCAGCATGGCACATAGGGGCGTTGCTCGTGGAGAGGGGGTGAATGGTTTGTGTTCCCATGGTGTATTGGTGTGAGCTTTGAGTGTTATGGGGGGGGGGGGGAGAGGAAAAGGTAAACAGGCTTTGGGTTTTTGGAGGTTGGGCTATGGCGGGAAAACTAGTTGATGGGGACGCCACCAGAGTACAAGTTTATGGGAGATGGCACAAAGGGTCCCTCATGGTTATAAGACTTGTTGCATTCATCGTCCTTGTGTTGTTATAACTTTTGGGGACTTGGCAAAACAAGTCCCCAAGAGTTATAACACTCTTTGCACCACTAGTCCTTGGGTGTACAAGTTAGGGGAGTTGGCAGCTTTGCCCCTTGGAGTATATCTTTGCCATATTGGCAGTTTGCACCCTTCTTTTCTTTTTCTTCTTTTTTCTCTTATAAATATAAGTTTAGGGATTTACAAGTTAAGTCCCTAAACTTATATTTCTTGACTTTTGGCTTCGGGGTTGACTTGGGTTGACTTTTTCAGGCTTGGTCTTGGATTTTGACTTTGTCTTTTCCTGCTTTTCCATTCCGAGTCCGGTTTTGTCGTTTTGGCTTTGTTTTTCGTCTTTTTCTTAATTATCCGTTCCTGCACAATACAATTAGCAAAACAAGCATATATTTGGCCTTTTAAGTCCGTTTTTGGTTATTTTAGCTCGTTTTTAAAGGTAAAAGGTATGTGTAATTAAACACATACCAAAATCCCCCATACTAAGGTATTGCCGTGTCCTCACGCAATGCTATGAAGTAAGCATTTACGAAAACTAAGAATCTCAATCCCCCTCGACTAATAACTTTGAAAAGTAGCTAAGTGTTCGTCAAGGGAAACTAAAGAATCAAAAGCTTCGACAAGTCCCGTTTTCACCATTTTTTATTTGTACACTAACTATCCCTAATATTTTTGGATTTTCCTTTTTCTTTTCTCGACTACCTGTTTGACTTCCTTTATTATATCAACATTGGGATCATAGAATGAGAAACGCCCATAGAATAATCTACGGATGTCCTGACGGATAAATTCATCGTCCCCGATTTTTCACTAGCTCCAAACCAAGCAATTAAACAAGATCATGTCAATATAAGTCTAAATGCTAAGCACTCATACTTATGACTTGTGAACTTTTAACTCCCAACATGAATATATGATTTAAATGTGTGTACTCATTTCAACTCAACCATAGATCAACTTATTTTCATAGTCGTGATTCAAGATGAATCATGCTCATATGCAACACTTTATTCAGGACCTTGTAACTTGATTTTAAAGAACGAGATTTTAACTGTAGAACTTTTTGCAACATCTTCATCATTATAATCATATGTTTTTAACGCTAGGAATGCGTTGTTTGTTGAACACCTACCTAGGCTCGCTCCCTAGTAGGATATCACAACCAACGAACGGTGTTCTTAGTTTGAAAGACAGGCCGTTCGCTAGCGTAGTGGGCAAATAACATCAAACTCTTCTTCTAATATGGCTAAGGATAAGTGTCTAGTTTTGAACCCTTCACCTAGACCTCGCTTCTGGTGAGTTTCAAACACACCTATACCTAGAAGTAAAGATGTCTTAGTTTGAACCCCCACCTCGTGGTTAGCGGAGTGGGATATCACGACACATCTTTTACTTGTTCCATATAATCAAATGTATGCTTTATTGGCATAATTTCAATATTCGTGCATTTTTGCATTCATACTTCATTCATGCTTCTTTGGCATTTTAACTTTCAAATTATTAAAAACAGAAAAATCTCGCTTTAAAGAATCAAGTTTACAGATTGAAAGCTTTTTCTAAAAAACATTGATTGATTAAGTTGAATTGAATTGAGCACCGTATGATTAGTGTGGATTAGAAGATAATGGGAGGAAAAACATACAAGTTACTCATATAAGTTATTGTTCAGCAATAAACTTATATTTACTCAATCACTTCTTGTTCTTACCCTTATTAAATTCGAGCAATCGAATTCGTGAAGCTTAGCCTACGTGTGGTAAGTTGAGGAACTAGCTAGGGCTCAACACGCCCGATCGAGTCAAAAATTATTTTCATTCTACCCATTAGGAAAGTCAAAACTGTGACAAAACACTTATTTTATTTTTGAAAATTTTTGAAAATTTTCAATTTTTTTTTTTTTTAAAATTTTCAATTTTTTTGGTATTTTTGCAAAAATTGTTGGTAAAAGGGATGCGTGATAACAACGGATGCAGGCACAAACAAATCGAAGATTACCCCATACTAGACTAAACATCGTCCTCGATGTTTCAAAGGGGTTCTTACGTAAATCTAAGGCCGTTTATGAAGTGTGCCAAAAGATAAAACGTTAGTCGATTAGATTTGGATACTGGATTCCCAAAATGAAGCTGAGGATGTGAAACTCTGTGGATATGCGAGCACGAGAGTCTTACACATTCCGGGAATCCTGGACATACAACCCTCAAAGCACACAAAACTGACAGAAACACGGGTAATGGATAATGTAAGCCTCACACCAAAAAACACATATTTTATTACTAGCTGATAGCATGGGGTCGCCTCCCACGAAGCGCCTTGTTTTTGTTAACCGAGTACAAGATAGAACTCGACCCGAATTCATTGTCCATGGGGGAGCAAGTGGAAGGTAAAATCATCATCGGACTTTCATTCAAGCGGTTTGGATAAACATTGAATTTTATGAAAGTTCCACTATCCGATGATTATATACATCCGGCATAAAAGATGATTAAATTGAGATGCCGGGTCAAAAATGAATCTTCATCCCACAGGAGAGTAGATATGGAGGGAAAAGGGATAAGTGAGAAAGCAAGAAAGATCCTTACAACATAAGCGAAGAGAGGAAGATTGCGTCATCTTTCTAATGGTACATTCGCCATTAGTTGTAGACACATTCTTACGAATCCCGGGGTCAATAGAAGTCAAATCTCCCTGATCGGGCTCAATCTTAAAATGTGAAACTCATTCAAGGTACGGGTGAGGCTATGATGTGAGTGGTTCATCGGCCGGGCAAATCCTCATGATTAAGGTCACTCCTATCGGCAGGAAGAAAATGATCATTCGAAAGATCAAAGATAAACGAATCATATTGAGAAAAATCAACATGAGTAGTGGTATTGCCACTACTCCTCTCTTTAAAATGATCGTTATCAACGTAGAAAGCTTTATAATCCGGAAGAGATAAATCAGAACGAGTAGTGGGACTGCCACTACTAATCTCTTCCAAATCAAAGCAGAAAGTTTCAGCTTCGGGTGAAGAATTATCAAAGGTGTTAATCTCCTCCAAGAAAAGGTTAGGAGATGTGGAGGAAGACTTGATCACAACTTCGGAAGATGGAGTAGGATTATCTCTTAATGAATCGATCTTAGCAATAAGAAGATTGACATTCAACAATTTTTCACGAAGGATATCGTCTTTGATTGTTAGAAGAATATTGGTGTCAATCCCTCCAACTTTCGGAATAACAATCTCTACCACCTCTAAGCTGACGATCTCAACATCGGGAGATGATGCATCGACATAATCGATATCCTCACCGTAGGTAGAATCGTCATCACTCGAAGAATTATCATCGTTGGAATTGACAATAATCTCAGAATGTTCATTGAGAGCATTAAGAGGGGTGGTATTTTCACAAAGAGGCACATCACACATTTTGTCGGGAATACCCTCGGACTCACTTGGGATTGGGACAAGGTCCTCAACACTAGACTTTATTACTTCGTCCGATTCCGTTGCTGGAATAGTGTCAAGATGCTCGTCCCCCATACTTAGAGAGCCATCGGGTTCCTTGATTGGTAAAACGGGTGTGATTGCAATGGTATCGTCTTCGTCATCATCGTAGCAAATAGGAATCTTCCAATATCGATCTTTGGCCGCTTGCTCTTCCGCAATTCGCTTTTCTTCTTCCTTCTTTTGTACAACTTGACCAACCAAATCACGTAAGGTTGTCATTTGTTCCATAAGCTTATTTTGAGAATTGAGAAGGTCGTTTTGATTGGACAGATTGGTGATTGACGGTATATTGCGGGGGTTGAACTTGGTCAAACCAAAGATTTTGAAATCATAGCAAGATTTTTGCTCATGATAATAGTCTTCATTCATTGTTGACATTGGACGGTTTTCATGAGGACCCGCAATTTTCACAAACAAAGATATTGTGTTGGTAAACTGGTGAAGTTTGTGGATAATAATCAAAGTTTTGATGAAACACAGGTCCTGATTGTAGACAAACGGGACTTGAGGATGACAATCGTAACTGTAATGAGAATCGTTCCCACATAACTCTCTAGTAGTATGGAAGTATTGGGATTTAGAGGATGGTTTGCAAACACTTGGAGAATCGGTTAGAAAAGTACGGAGTTGAAAAAAATTGTTGGTGTCCCATTTCCACTTTACAATAAAAAACAAAAATCCATTCGTATTCATTTCAACCACATTTTTGAGCCATGTACCAAGAAGACATTGTTGTTGATAATTTGAAGTTTTGTAGTGGGCTCATCAATGTTTGATTTTTGCATGGTTCCGGATTAGAGATAATCGGAACTCTCGGAGGGCAATTATAACCGTAATGAGCACCCTTCCCACAAGACTTACAAGTTGCATTTTGACAAAAGATTCCATCTAACGAATCCCGCACCCCCCCCCCCCCCCCCCCCCCCTGAAACAATGGTCTATGTGTAGAGGATTTGGTGAGGGATTTTTCATCGGGGTCCTGATTACCAACCGAATGGCTCTTGAGAGAGCATTAACAACGTTGGTATTGTCATCGGATGATTCGGAAGTATCTTGAAGGTCTTCGAAAAATTCATTTTCCACATAATATGTAAACAAATCTTCCTTAAATTTCTTTCGTAAAAGAGCACATCCATGACAATACGGACCATCAACCGGGGTTCCACACCTTGCACACCTTGCACAATTTCGAGGGGGTTTAGGAACAAGAATCTTGTCTTCAAGACCCTTTTTTGAACAACAAAAGTCTGCAGTGTACACAACTCCACAAGTCGCGCATTCTTTAATCGCGTAAATCGGATTCAAACGATAATCGAATGACGTCATAAGAATTAAACATAAAGATGGATAAGAAAAGAATTAAATGATACGAAGAAAAAGAAGATTATTTTTGGTTTTTCCATTAATTCACAATTTATTTTAACGGACAAAATGATAAGACAACTTAAACCTGATAATCAGCAAGCTTCACGGTAGCTCTTCGAAAGAAAAACTCACAAAGGAGCGGAGGAGAGGGATAGCGCGAAAAAAAAAAAAAAAAAAGCTTATTTCTCCTTTCGGTTGTAGATTCGTTGGAAAAACCCTCCTTATACCCCTTTTTTATAGTTTGTTTATACTTTCAAAGGTGAGTCGGAACTCGCAAGTGACACAAAAGGCAAGTATTTATAATTTTTGTTCGAGTTGGGAATCCAACAAGTCACCGGAAGTTATTATGATATACTCAGTTGAGATTATTATTATTTGGTATTTTACCAATTTGTGAATTTTATTTCTTTTTTATGGACAATGTTTTTATATTTTTGGTTTTTCTTTGGTTTTTATCTGATAATTATACTAATAAAAGAAAATGAAAAATATTTCTGTATTTTTTTTTTATATAAAAATATTCATAGCTTCAAACACAAACTATCAAACGTAACGATAATCGTTTTCACAGCCTCCCCGCTTCAAAAATCGTTCACGTCTTCCCCGGCAACGGCGCCAAAATTGGTTTCGTGTGATAAGTATAGTATATATCTCTATAGTGCAAACTTTCACTAACCAAGATACCGTAAGTAATTAATCACTTAGGAAAGTAATTAATACACGGGTCGTAAATTCCTCGAAGAAGTCGTGAATTGAGATTTGGTGATAATTCGGATTCGAGTTAAGAATGGTTAAAAGATTTTTGGCTTTTGAATTATACTACAAATTTAATAGCACAATTAAACTATAGAAACGATTAAAGAAACTAAAATCAATTAACTAGCACGAAAAATTAACAAATGTGAATTAAAAACGTGAGCTAAAACGAGAATTTAAAATCTAAAGCACTTCTAATAACAAATTTAATGCCTAAAAATCAAAAATTTAAAAAGAAAATTTTAGGAAAAAGAATTAGAATTTTTAAACTATTTTTGAATTTTTTATGAATTTTTAAAGAAAAATGAATTAACAAAAATAAACTTTTTCTAAAAATTATCACTAAAATTCTACTTTTATTTTTCAAAAATACTAGATTTAAAAAGAAAATTTTCACAAAAAGAATTAAAAATTTTCAACTATTTTTCTATTTTTTATGATTTATTTAAGAAAAAGAAATTAACTAAAATCTATTTTAATTCCTAGAAAATACAAATTAAACTGGAAAAATAAGGAAAAATTGTTTTTATAAACTAGAAAGGTGCAGAAATCGAATGGCATAAAAAGCCCTAATTTTTATACCCTAATTGTACCTTAATTTTGTCAATTAAAACTAAACCCTAATTTTATTTAAACTAATTTCTAAAATAATAAAACTATTTTATTTATCCTAAAAAGACAGGGTAGAAAATGTAAAGAAAGAAAGTAAAGGGTAGGCGGGCAAACTTTCTAGATTTTACACTACAGTTAAAACGGGTACCCCTAAACTATGGGAAAAGTACTAAACAGACCCTACGACTTGACTTATTTTTGGCTTATTAAAAAGTGAAAATAAGCAAAAACTTAAAACATGAAAGTTGTTAAGGAGCTTATAGACTACAACTTTAATAAAGGCACTTTCTACTTTTAACAACTCAATAAGCTAAAAACTTAGCTTTTTAAAAACTGTTACAGAAACTAAGGGTTTTCTCTAAATTTAAAGCTTATTTCCTTTATATCTAGCTTAATGGTCATGATGAAACCTGAAAACCACAAGAAGGCCTACTTGGAGATTAAGGATGTTTGGCAGATATATCTAAACAAAATTTTCAGCTAAAGTGTAACGCAAGGATTTAACCAAGAAAAATTGATCTGAAAAGGTGCAAGTTTAGCTTAAAACTGTTATAAGCTTTTTCTAATAAGCTAACTTCTCTAAATCTAAACCCTAGAAACTAAAATTTTGCAAATAAGCTCTAATATGAGTTTTGACTAAACCTAGATATAAGGATTTTTATCAATACAACTAGAACTTAGAAAACAAAGAGAATATAAGCTAGAAATCTAAATGCTGCTAGACTACTTTTGAAAGAGAATTTAAGCTAGGATAAAAGCTGAATAATGAAAACTAAATGATGAAATGTAATAAGCTAATGGAATTCTAGATATGTGCTTAATTCTAAATTCTAATACCTAATTATGAATGCTCAAGGACAATTAGAAAATGCAATAGCAACAACAGTTTTGACTAATGTATGCTGATACAATTGTTGTATGCTGATGCAATTGGTAAATCCCTAAGTGCAGGCTTAGCTTTTTCTCTAAAACTCTTAAGCTAACTCATTACATGAATACAAGTGTTCATTATCAAAATGTGAACTCTAAAATGCCATTAAACTCTTAACTACAAAATCTATTTTATCATCAAACTGTCCTGGTGCTAGGTAGGATTTTTAAACTCTAAATCTCTAAATTCTACAATCTATCTTTTAAAACCTTTTTAAAACTTGATGTTATAGCCTAACACAACTGAATGAAGAACATTGACAGGATCACTTTGACTTTAGGAGTCAAAGTTAGCTTATCCCAAACACTACTTAACTAGAGCTGTCAAAACTATAGTTTGCTCAAAATCTATTTTAACACTAAAACAGCTAATTCTTTATATCTACTCTCACTATAACTAAACTATCTAAACTATTTTAACTCTAAAAACCTATGCTAATTAAGACGGAAATTAATTCAACTTTCTCAGCTAGCTATCTTAACTATTATGACAGAATTAAAGAAATTAGGAAATCAGCGAGAGCGCGAGCGACTACAGCAATGAATAACTTAAAACAGATAAAAGACAACAAAACAACATTGTTGAGTATAAATGAAAACACAAATGAGATCAATAACAAAAATCTAACTAAGCTAAATTATTACTCTAATTTGTTGAATAAAAATGAGACCATTACTTTATTCTCAAGGCTACTAAGTCTGCTCATGGTATTGAGTGAGCAGCCTTAATTCAAGTCCCTATAAACGGCTACCTATGCCTCTAAAACCATCTTAAAAGCTTAATAGCTGAAAGAGCGAGCGAGAGATTTCTCCTTGTTTGCTTTCCAATTTTGAATCAAACTTTACTCAAGTGTTCCATGTTTTTGCTAACAATGAACAAACAAAAGAGATGGAAGAGACACTTTTAACTAAAATTTGACTGATATTGAGCTTAAAAACAGCATAAGCTCAAAAGAGCTTATGAGAGCTTATGAAGTAAAAAATGCTTAAAATTGAAATCAAAGAACAAAGAAGCTGAGTCTAGATTTTTATTGATCAAATGTAAAAAGTACAAGCTAAAATGACAATGGTACAAGTAAATGAAAACAAATTCGAAAAGCTTAAAAGACAATTGCTTAAAAATAAGAAAAATGCAAACTGAAACTAAAAACTCACTCCCCCCCTCAAAATGAACCCTAAGTACCCTATTTATAGCTGAAATGATGATGAAAGGATGAGACACACACTCCTCCTTAGCCCTTGGATCATTTCCCCTTGATTTATGGCCGTTGGATTCAAAATGTGAGGTGTTCGGGCCAATAGAAAGTTGACACGTAGGCTAGGTGATTTAATACGAGGCTGATTGAAGTATAGAGGAGCGGGGAAGGGTTTTTGATGAAGATGGGTTTGTTGGGAGTTTGGGCGGGAAAGTTGGTTGGGAGGTGGTTAGAAGAAAGATTAAGCCGCGTTTAGTTTTGAAAATATAGGGTAATTGCAACTTCAGTCCCTACGTTTCTTTGTTCCTTTTGTAGTGTAAAAGTAGCTTTCAAAATTGTCAACTCTGGCCCTTGTAGTTGAATACTTCTATTTTCCTTTTTGAAAAACAACTTTAATCTTTTTGCAACTTTGGCCCTTTGTCTTTATTATCATCCAAATGAACCCTTGAGCTTTGAAAACTTGTCAACATTGGTCCTTGGCTTTTATTTTGGGTCTTCATTGACTTGTATTGGGCTGATCCGGCTTTTGAGATTGATTTAGCTTCCCATCTTCACTCTTTGTCTTGTCTCTTTCGTTTCTTTGTCGGTTTTGACTGATTTTGCTCACTTTTGTCTTTATTATCCTTTCCTGCACAACAGACACAAAAGCACACATTTTTCTATCCTTTTGGCATTTTCTTGGCTTTTATTTGGCAAAATCCTGGGTAATTTATATATACAATTAAGTATTTATCACCAGGCTCTGAGGCATTAGCTTCTAATCACAGAGTCCTAACCGGATTTTGAACTACGGGTTTAATAATCCTATCATCTTCTACCGAAGGAGATGACTTAGGTTCGAGAAAACTCTCATCAAAGTTAACATTGAGGGATTCCTCAATTCTCATTGTTTTCTTGTTAAGCAATATGTATGCTTTGCTAGTTTGAGAGTATCCTAAAAACCCATCTTCGTACGACTTTGGCTCGAACTTGGTGACATGTACTTTAGTGTTAAGTATAAATACTTTACAACCAAAGACCCTAAACTGCTCTAATGATGTCTTCCTATTTCTAAGGATTTCGTAAGGTGTTTTATTAATTAATTTTCTAATATAAACCTTATTAAATATGTATGTTGACGTATCTAATGCATGACACCAAAAATTTTGCGGAATGGATTTCTCGTCTAACATAGCACGACTCATCTTTCTTAACTTGTGATGTGTTCTTTCAACAATCTCACTCGATTGAGAAGTACAAAGGCCCGACAAGTTATAAGACATTCCATGTTGTTCACAAAAGCTCCCCAATTGCATTTTATCAAATTCACTACGATGATTGATTTTAATGGAAACAATAGAACAATCATGTAGGTTTACAAGCTTTTTACATAATATTGTAAACTTATCTAAGACATCATCC